>JALDNG010000173.1:0-127500 GCA_024349245.1 Neodontobutis hainanensis | reverse complement strand
ACATCATCATCATTTAATATTGTGTGTATGTTGGATATCAAATATGCAGATTGAAATTACAATTCAAACTACAAAAAAACACAATAATAATAAAAAAAAAACTAAATATACTTCATCTCAAAGTGCCCTTTTCACACTGGAAAGTACAGACTCCTAATGACCAGGACAAGCATTCACAGTTAGAGTCTTTTTTCTTTTTTTCTTTAAGAACTATTTTTTCTTCTTCATCAGCCCTTTTTTATTTCAGCATCTGTCTTAGGAAAATCCTACATCACAGAGGGGAAAATAGTTAATGTATGGTAACTTCTATTAAAAGAACAGAAACAAAAACACTTACCTCAATACTGAGGCCTTAGATCATTTGTGTAGCATGATATATTCGGAGGGCCCTACACTGTGTGAGTGTCAGAGCGTGAGCAGAAACTTTGATGTTTCTTACCTCATTCTCAGCTGCCTGTTAGTTTAAAAATATAAATTATTTTCTGTAGAATACTTATTATTAATGCTGTGTTGAAAAAATCGATTCACCAATTCTGAATCGATTTTCATATTAATTTCTAAAGATCGATTCGTAACTCAGAGGATCGATTTAATAATAGGCCTAAATTTTCCCCGCGAATTTTAATTTGCCGCGTAATTCACGCATGCGCGCGAGGTGGAAGGACTTTAAAACAACGAACATGGCTGCTTTGAAAACTCCAGAAACGCTCAAATCTGCGATCTGGCACCATTTTGGGTTCAGAAGCAATAAAGAGAACGAGCTTGACAAAAGCAAAGCAATTTGCAAAGCCTGCCAAATGGAGGTGAAGTATTGTGGAAATACTACTAATCTCGGGAACCACATGATGCGACATCATCAAGACATCATATCCAAGCCCGCCACAGGACCGCAACAGATGACACTGAAACAAACTCTACGACTGCCAATTAATTCTGCACGCTCTGTCAAAATAACTGAGGCGATTGCGGGCTTCATTTGCAAAGATATGCGGCTGTATTCTGTTGTTGAGAATGTGGGATTCAGGCGGCTAATGAAGGTAATGGTACCAAATTATGTCATTGTGTCTCGCAAACGTCTGTCTGAAGAAGTGATCCCCAACATGTACCAGACAGTAAAAGATGGTGTAATGTGTAAGCTTAAGACCGCAGAGAGGGTGGGCATTACGAGTGACACCTGGACATCCGTAGCTACAGAATCTTACATGAGTGTGACAGCACACTACATAGACGTTCATTGGAACCTTGTGTCTTATGTTCTGCAGACAACCGAAGTTCAAACGGACCATCGCTCTGACAGTCTAGCTGAAATGTTAACCAAAGCTATGGAGGAGTCGGGGCTGCTGAGTAAAGACCCAGCCATAGTCACTGACAACGCGGCGAATATGATCCGTGCGGTTGAGATTACGGGACTAACACACTTCGGCTGCTTCGCGCACATAATCAACCTAGCCTCGCAAGCCGGTCTCAAACTGCTGAATGTTGCACGCCTTCTTGGGAGAGTAAGGCACATCGCAAAGTTCTTTCATCGCAGTACAACGGCCACCCGTATATTCAAAGTAAAGCAGAAGCTACTGAAGCTAAATGCACACAAGCTCAAAATTGATGTGGTGACTCGTTGGAACAGTGCACTAGAAATGCTTGAGCGTTTTTTAGAGCAGCAACCCGCGGTCTCTGCCGCTCTGCTCTCACCTGATGTGCGGAGAAATGAAAAGGATATTTGCAGCCTGAAGGAAGAGGACATAACAGATGCAGAAGATGTGGTCAGAGCTCTAAAGCCAATGAAGACAGCCACTCAAGTGATGTCAGAAGAAAAGTGCCCAACTCTCTCAGTGATAGCACCTCTGCATGCTCTGCTGCTGAAAGAGATGACCAGTCTTCCAGAAGACTCCAGAGTTGTTAAGGACATGAAGGATGAGATCAAGAAAAACTTAAGCACAAGGTAGGCCTCTCTCTCTGTGTGTGTGTGTGTGAGAGAGAGAGATAAGACTTTTTTACTGTATATATGTGTGTGTGTGTGTGTGTGTGTGTGTGTGTGTGTGTGTGTGTGTGTGTGTGTGTGTGTGTGTTTGTGTGTGTGTGTGTAAAAAAGAAACTTCATTAAAGATTAAAGACAATATTGTCCTCCTCAGGGGGGATAAATTGATCAAAATGTGTGAAATCTAAATTCCAGGTATGTAAACCAGAAGGACATGCTGTACGTAGCTTCAGCTATTGATCCACGTTTCAAAGTGCTGCCATTCCTGAATGAGGAGGAGCGAGATCAGACCTTCTCCAGACTCCAGACTGAAGCAGTGTGTGGGATGGAGGAAGATGCATATAATGTAAGTAATCATTTTAAAAAGAAACTCAGTGGAAAAAGTCCACTCTCCACCTCCACCTCCATAAAATACAAATTCTCTCGCTCTCTTCTTACACAGCAAGATGCTGCTGCTGATGATGAAGTTGGTGGAGTGGAAGAAGAGGTGGAACACCAACCTCCGGCACCCAAGCAATTCAAGCAATCCAGTGCTTTGGAGTCTCTCCTTGGGGAAGCCTACAGATCACAACAGGAAGTAGGACCACAGAAAACTAAAGCGGCAGAGGCAGAAGACGAGATCAACAGGTACAGGTCAAGAAGAACTACGGGACTGCAGGACAATCCTCTCATTTGGTGGCGGGAGAATGAAAAGGAGTATCCTCTTTTGGCTCGCATGGCAAAGCGATATCTCTGTGTCCCAGGAACCAGCGTCACATCTGAGAGGGTTTTTTCGACTGCAGGTGATATCATTACTGCCAAAAGAAGTTGCCTTACCCCTGGGCATGTCAATGAGCTACTGTTCCTGAAGAAGAATCTTTCCATTCCTGAGTGATGGCAGTTCACACTCTGGGTTAAGACAAGTTTAATTTCCAGTTTATTTTTATTTTCACTTTAATAGGCAAGGCCTTTTCCTGTTTTTATTTATTTGTATCTACTATTTTAGTTTAAAATGACCGGTTTACACAAATACACTTTAAAGGCAATTTAATGTCTTATACCTGGAGTACTTGAAGGTTTTACACAAAAATGTGACACAGCTGTGTTTTCGAAAGGTTTTGCAAGTTCAAATTGTATTTACATTCTGTGTCATGTTGTCTGTTTACTGTGAAGCCAGTAACCAAATGTGTTCTAAATGTTGATCATTAAAATAAAAAAATAAAGGTGCATTTGCATCTTAATGTCAATTCTTAATGTCATTTTTAATAATACATCAGGTTTGTGTATAAATAATTGGTCTACAACTGCTGATATACCTCTGCGTCCTCTGTCGTCTACACCAGTGCAAGTTTGTGAAAGCAGTTGTATCAACACTCTGGAAGGGGGATTGTTCTTTACAACCATCAATACTCCATTCATTTGCAGTTGAATGTCTATAATAATAGTATCAATATGTTGCATAACTACAGTCCTCTAATTCAGGTAACAGCTGGGAAAAAATGCTTTCTTCAAAAACACTTATCTAAATCTCGAAGATCGGATCGAATCGAATAATGATAATCGATTCAAGATCTTGAGAATCGGAATCGAATCGATTCTTGAAATTTGAATCGAAACACAGCACTACTTATTAAACATTGAAAAAAATAAAAAATACATTTATTTTTACATACAGAACACACAAAGATGCCACAGTTATCACTATCTCTCTGTCTCCACTGTTGAGGAACAGTTGTCTGCCATCCTGAATTGTTCGGCAACTGATGAATTTACATGTGCACGTAAATCAGGACACAAGTTTAGACGCCTCATTTTTTCTTCTGGTCTTTTTTGTTTTTTCTGATGAAAACGATCATACAGTGCATATCGTGCACTGTTTTTGTGACGGGCTGTGGAGTGATCCATGGGTTGGCATCAAGGGAGGGAGGCTGCAGTGATAAAAAGTTCAGGTTTTTCTACCCATGGCATATACATACACCACCTGAAAAGAAGAATTTTTATTTTTGGATAGAAATATATACAGCTGTATTACCAAAATCTGGCTTCAAACTTACCTCCAGTTTTGTTGACCTTCATAAAGAGCTTTGGATAAATGTCCTTAAAGTTCACCAGCTCTTCTAATCTATTTATGAGGTCAGTGATGCTGCCTTCATCTTGTAGTTCTTCCTTTCGAGGCTATATGAAGATTGGATTGCAGTTTATATATCTCAAGGCATGTTCCTTAACATTACTTAACTGTTAAACATTTACCTTTTTGGAGTCAATCATAGTGATTATTATGTCCTCATCTATTTTGGACTGCGAATATCTTGCAGTTTCTTGCCTTTTCTTAAGTCCCTTTTTAGGCTCTGTTTTTGGGAGAATGTCTCCTACCCTGACACCTTCACCCATCCAAGGTGCCAGTGTTGAATATGATGATTTTTTTATATGGATTATGAACAGATAAACCTGAAAAGATGGCAGTGATTTGAAAAAAAAAAAAAAAACTTCAAAAAGCAATTAATGAACCAAATCCCACACAAATCATTACTAATTTAATACCTGTTATGAAGCCTTCTGCCAGGAGCTCCTTGTCCATGTCTGTCCATTCTTTCACAACATCAACTCTGAGGTCATTGTCAGATATTTGACTTGTGTCGGGTCTTTTCAATGTGCCAACTACTGAAAAAAAGTTATATATGTAAATTCTTTAGGGTTGGTACATTCATTCAAACCTAATGGAAATGCTTTAGTAATTATAATTTTATTTTTATATGCAGTGGAACTATCAATTAACTATTAATTTGTAAACATAACATTTTTTTAAATAAAGCCTTCAAACCTTTTTGTTCATACAGTGTCCTGTTTAGTACAATAAAACAAATACTAATGCCTGTTTTATAGACTTACCTGGAACTTCAAAAGCTACTTTCCAGTTGGCATCTGCAATAATTATAGGGCGGTATATGCCACAACGATTGCAGGTGAAGGTATATTGAAAATCAACCAAAGACATGAAATGGTGGAATGCTTTGTGGATTGTTTGATGATGGAACTGATTCTCATTGAAAAATGTAATTGTTGCCAGCATACGACCAGGAGCTGTCTTATTCTGAAAAAAACATACATATACATACCATATGAATATTATTAAGTACAGAAATGAGAATAAAAAAAATGTAATTAAATAAAAAAAACTTACAGCTAGTGCTGACAGTAACAGTTGACACAGTGGTATGGTCAGAATAATTCTGTCATTGAAGTTGTGGAAGCCTGTCACTTAATCCTGAAACAGGATATTTATATTGCACACAGGGCAACTTTTAATGGCAACCGAAACACCTACCAAAATAGAAGACAAGGAGTAATTCAAATGATCAATTTATGTTCAAACAATAAACGCCTTCACTTTTTCCTGAATAGTGTTGAAAATTATATTTAGTGAAATTGTAAAGTGAATAAACAAAACATTAACATATATTTAAAAACAAAGGTCGTAGAGTGAATGAATACCTTTTTTTACGTATGTGTACCCGTACACTGTAGCCTGTTTGGTTATTATTTGATGATTCGGTAAATTTGGTGGCGTTGGGCCGGGGCAGTATGGACACACCGTCTCACTTGGAATAAAACACTGTGGTGGTTCCTTTTCCTGTGTTTGAAGTTCTAATGGGAGGTCTTGTGGTGGTGGTATTCTTTTTCTTGAGTATGTATATTCTGTCATTTTCTGCAAGTTGTCAGTGTCCATGTAAACAGTGGCTTCAGCCTCTGTCATGTGTACTTCTGTTTCCAAGTCCTCAATTTCATCAGATTGGAGATCTGATTTCCCCTGCAGAAGTTCAGGGACTTGCTGAGAAATCCAGCACATTGACATAAGTCGGTGGATGCAGTGATGGGTTTGGCGGTTACCTCTGCAAGGACAGTTCCAACGTCCGGATAAGCTGTCAAATGCAACAATTACACGCTCAAATTTACACCAGTTATCTGTAGTGTTGGTGTATATTGAAAAAAATATACCCCATGCTTCCATAATAAATGGGGTAAACTGCATCCACCTGTTTACTTGTTGCTGTTTCAAATAGCTGCTCGCACTTTCTTGCCCAGTCTTTAGAGATAAGTCCTTTATAGACCATTTCATTTAATATGTCCAATTTCAGTGGTGTGGGCTTGGAATATGGAACAGCATCCTTTATCCTTTCTAAGTGCAAGCACTCTTTGCCTGGAGTTTCCAGACGCTGCTCCTATCCTCATTAATTGTTGACATGTTGACACACAGACAATCATGGGCATAAGAGTAGACTTAACCACGTGGATGGGAATAAGTGGCCCTTCGTCCCACTTTGTAGTGACATAAATCCTATTGTTGCTGTCAATACACATCATGGGTCGAGTCTTGATATTGTGTTGGTCCCTAATGTGTTTTCTCAAATTGCTAGACAGTGTGAATGTTGAGGAGCAATGCTGACAAATTAAATTAGTTTTTTCAGGGTCTAGACCAGTTATGTCGCCTTCATTGCTGTCTTCATCTTTTACATTTTTGAAGACGTCTTCTGTGTCTTCTTCGTCCTTGTCTATATTTATTTTACCAGAAAAATAAAGATTAATTATTTTCAAATTTATAACATCATTTGTGTAATTTGCAAAAATAATTTATATAACTAAAAAGGAAATAGGCTGAGCTGAATAATAATGTTATTTTGGAAAATATATGTAGGCATAATATATCAACTTATAATACATTATAGTCCTACATAATACAGTTAATAGTTTCAATTTCAGATGACCGTGCCATAGTCTTTTGTAATTTATTACTGTTTTAACTTTGCAGAAATTTAAAGGAGAATTGTACATATTTTTATTTGAAAGACTGGTTAACTATAGCCTTCAGACTATTTATGCTGTGTGTTGCTTTGTGCAATATGCAAATATAGATATTAATGTATGACTTCTATGACTTTGAATGTGTGACTTAACTGTGAATTTAAGTCACATCAAATATGAATAATAATAGCATATACACATTTTAAGTCTTACTGTGCATTTTCCTCAGATGATCCTTGAAATAATCTTCTCTGATAAAGGGACGGAAATTACATAAAGGGCAATGATAATGATTTCATCTGTTGCTCTTTCGTTGCATAGACAAGATACAACAATAGTTTCTGAGGAAAGAAGAACAAACTTCAGAGATAAGCAAACAACACCCATAGAGCCAATTATAATCTGGCAATGCACCTACCACGCTCATTATCCTGGAAAGACACGGCCTTTTTCAGGTGTTTCTTTCTGAGCTGTTGCTCGTCTGCCTTCTCCTTTTTGGTGCAAAACACACACACATCTCCAGTGCACGCCAGAAAAGCAGACACTTCACTAAAAGCTTGATGTGGGCCTGCAACATAAAATGTCAGGGTCAATAACAAATAGACCTATAGTTGTATAACACAATGTGGACTTAAATAGTTACAATTGGTAGAAAAATAGCTCAGGCTTATTGACCATGTCTCACAATGTGAATTTACACCTATAGCCTACGACAGGCCTACATCCTAAAACGTATCCCTTCCCCCACTAACTCTGTTAGACCTCGGACTAATCCTTTTACATTTCAGTGTAGTCGCTCACAAAAATAGACAAATGTGTTTTTTAGGCTACTGGTATAAACGTTTAATGGTCTACTCCTGTTCAACAACCTGAAACAAGCTTAAGTCACTGCAATGTGACTGTGGGAGGGGCTGCGTGGTTTATTACAATATTTACAAGAAAACAAAACAATAAGTAATGACTACTAGTTTATAAAGCGCAATAACATAATTATTATATGAATATGCACATTCTCACTTGAGATGTCTTCAAGGCGCTGCTTCCAAAGTTAAAGTAAGAAAAGTGGCATCCACCTGAAGTCTCTCAGTTGCTCACTTCCAAGTCGTCCAATCAATGACAGGTTTAGTTACGTATGCTATAGGCTAAAAGTACGACAGTAGGTCATGTGACAACTAAACAGCCTTTTGGTGAATCAGTTTAAACACTCAGACGATCCAATGAGATCTCAGTTATTTCCCAAAAGTTACAAAAAATTATTTATCTCATATATTAATATTACTATTACTTTTAATATATTTTCACTGTAAATTTTACACATTTTCACATTGAGAATGTATTAACAGTTACAAAAACAAGTTTTTATGCAACCTATTATGATCATATTATGCTTTTCAATGTAGCTGACATGTAGTCTATGGTCATGGCATTGAAGTAGATTTTAAATTATGAACTATTTTAAAGTAACATAAGGAGTGACATCATTTCCATTAATTTTTTAAATTGAAGTTACTTATGTTAATTAAGATTGAGCAGTTAATGCTAATACACTAAAACATAAAATAAACATAATAGTTTTCATATTAATAAACTATTAATCAATTTGGTATCATGTTTGTGAAAAACATGCATTTACAACATTTTCTTAAATAAAAAGTCAGTTTAGTTACAAGCTTAAGAAAGCTAAACAAATGACAATCACAGTGACACAAGTAAAACAAAAGACGGTATCTTTCACAGCAAGCCATAAAAGTTGACACTATTTGACCTTGGCGTAAACCTGCAACAGGCATAGCCATGTTCATTGACTATTTTTAAAAGTGACACATGACAGTGACAAAAACATATAGACCTATATATTTATTGTATAAGTTATTACCCTATAAAGAAATATAAATTTGCAAAAGCATGACATTTAGCTTTACAGACACCCATCAAAGATGTCCTCTCTCCCTCTTAAACAACCTTTATACTGTTACTTGTTAGAAATAAGTTTTTATTTTATCTTTTTCCCCTAACGCTGCAGTGGAGTTACAAAATAATGGTGTGCGTTTGGGTGTTAACCACTCACTATTAAGTTTACTTTATTAATTTACCAAAAAGTAAGAGAATAAATACATCAAGGCAAACAATCAAAAGCATAACATGAATACCTGCCTTTTGAAAAAGCCAAAAACAAAACTATGTTGCTCTCTAAATGCGTTGGTAATTATCACGTACTGCAATTTAAGAAATAAGTGTAATTTGACATCACGTGACAAACAATGTCAAATAGCCTACCCCACCCCCACTTAGGTTATTTAGACGACACGGACTGAACGCTCAAATCCGATAACTGGCACTATGGAGCTTCCAACAATCCTGAAAGTATAGACAAAGTGTTTGTAAATAACTTGAAGCTATTGGGTTTTCATATAGTAAAAAAATATCTGCTTTTACTTCACAGCTTCCAAACGAGTGACTCCACAGGATCCTGTTGGAGGTTGTACTCCTTGATCAGGCATTGTTAGTCCTGTCACTGACTTGCAGGCACTTCAGAGATGTTGTTGGAACCATTTCTTTAGAAGACAAGCACACTTTCTGTGGCTGGACTGTGGGTGTCCCATTAGGTGTTAATTAGATAGTTATTGATACAGATTTGTTTGTTTTTTGAATCTAATGAATTACCTGTTTTAATAACATTTAAGCGGTCTACAACTGGAACACGGTCCCTGTTCCTGGATGGGCTGTAGAGATGAGGAAAATGTACTTTATAACAAAGTGTCCTTGTCTTTTTTTTATTAATTTTGAAATCAAATATGTGTCATATTGAAATCAGTTCTTTAATACTTCTTGTGTAACTTTTTAATGGTAGTAATTAAACTATTCTTGGAAAGCCTATAAGTTATCCATATTTTAAAACAACTTAATTATTTTATAGGATTTTATGGCAGTGGAAATAAGGGCTAACTGATCAGAATATACAGTGAACGACAAGTGTTTTGTGACATTTGTGATTGATTTGGTTTTGTGTTTTTTGTATTGTTATTATTAGTTATTGTTTCTCTTTGTTATTTCTTGTTTCTTTTTAAATAAAATAGCCTCTGTGTGCCTTAGTTAATCGCAAAGTTGACTTTATTAAGATACCATACTGTCCTAATTACTCCGAACGTTTAGGACAAATTGGTCAAGGATCTGTCTGCAGGACTACAGCCCATACACCATTGATACATGGAGTAAATAAAGTCTTTGTCGCCCTCTTTTGGTGAATATAAAGTAGTGTTTGAACCAAGTAGAGCACAATGTGTGTAAATACTAAGCCATTGAAAGATTTATATTATAAAACTGCATACTTATAAGAATAAACTATAAGAAGCCATTGTATTTAAATTTTGTCTTTCAGAAAGTGACCTGACCTCTGATTAAAATGGCATCCAAAAGGAGGTGCCATTAAAAGGAATCATGTTTTTCACTTCTTTATTTCTCCTAAAACGTAAATATTGTATAAAAACGTACACTCTGAGCTCGATTTACTGGTCTGTTTTCGTAGAGGCTAGAACCATGGCCGTCAGTCATCATAAACCATCAAAAGTGGCAGACCACTTTTAAAAGTGGAAAGCCATAAATGCGCCCTCTGGTGGTTGTGGCTGGTGAACTGGCAAGCCATCTGCGAGTTTGGGATCTCGGCGCTGCTGATCTATGGTCTCAGTGGGAGTGTCAGGACCAGCGCAGTAGAAGCCTCATTCTCTACACGCGAGCTTGTAAACGCTAAAAAGACAAATAAAAAATACACCTGTGATGAAGCGTTGGCTTTAGTAATGGCTGACTCTGATTCTGATGGAGAACATCTACCTTTAGAGTCTTTTCGGTGGTTTGATGAGAATCAGCCAGAGTGAGAGTGCGTGCGTGACTTGGACAGCGACACCCCTGCTGGTGCCTCTGTAGCTACATAAAGCACACTTTGCCCAAAATCAGTGAAAGAAACGGGAGGAAACTGGTCGCTCTGGCCGCGGTAGTGACGAGAAGTTAGGAAGAGAATCCGCGTAGCACCTGCTGCTTTACCTTTAGCACAGGTGACAGCAGTGGTGTAAAGTAACGAATTACAAATACTCTCATTACTGTAATTGAGTATTTTTTCTCAGGAATTGTACTTTATTAAGTAGTTTAAAAACAGTGTACTTTTACTTGTACTTGAGTACATTTTTAGTGCTGTATCGGTACTTTTACTGCACTATTTTCCCTCAACCTGCAGTCGCTACATTGTTTATTTATTTTTTTCCTGTCAATGATTGGTTAAGGAGAATAATCAGTCCAGTGAGTCCCGTCCAATCACATCGCGCATAGAAAACTTGCATCAGACAGACTTCTAAACACCTGGCGCCAATTTAGTTTAATCATGGAGGAGGAGGAGGAGGAGGAAGTGTGGTGGATGCTTCAACATGCAGTAACTCAAATACAGCACTTCAGCATCCTTGGCCGTACCTGAAGGAGCTTTTTACAATGAAGGCGTAGAAGGGCAATTGTGTTGTTATGTCATGCCTACTTTGCTTGCCCAGACCGGTTGAAATATCAGCATTCAAGAGTTCTTCCTCTAATTTAAAAAAGCACATCGAGGTAAGATTTCATATTTGCTAAGTATCATATCTTAAATATTTATGTTAAATGGTATAATAATAAACGTCACAAATATAGTGTGGGGGGCATAAATAAAACTGTGTTAGGTTTTATGAGCCAATGTGAATTAGGGATGCACCGAATGTTTCAGGCAACCAAAATTATTCGGCCAAAAACAATTGCGTTAGCGATTAGCAACCAGCTTGGAGTGAAGGCACGGTCATTTTATTAATGCAGCAGTATGGACGTGTTCGAGAAGACGCCAAAATCATCACAAGCAACGACTGCTTAATAAGACTATCTCGTCAGTCGTCGTCATTGATGAGAACAGGGAGCGGGGTTGTTGCTGGTTATACTGTAGGCCTATGCATAATGACTTAAATCGCAAAATGGCTTTAAACCGCTACTAAATATACTGCAGAATACAATGCGCAATTTGAATGTATTTTGTCAGTGCTGCACGAACTCGAGGCGCCAGCTGCTGGACACCCTTAGCTTGTTAGCTGGGTTCAAAGTGCATTAAGCATTAACCTATCATTAGATTTATGCCCCTTAAGTTACACATATTTCGCTTAACATATAAATGCATTAACCTACTTTTTGTCGACTTAATTATAGATGTATATGTTAATGTAATGTGTTCTTGCATGGCGATTTAAAATTGTAGTTTATGACTGGCAAATAAGCGTATAAGGTGGAATAAGTCACAGCACAATACTCACTACTCCCTACTCTTGAGTACTTTTGAAGGGGCTACTTTTTACTCGTACTTTGAGTGGTATTTAGGACAGCTACTTTTACTCCACTCACATTACATTTTTTGGTAAGTAATAGTACTTTTACTTGAGTATGATTTTTCAGTACTCTTCCCACCACTGGGTGACAGAAGCCAGGGCAGGCGTACTCGCCGTGGCCGCGGTAGTGACAGGGAGGTCGGGAATAATGCGGCCTCTATTGACAGTTGTTTGGGACAAATACGTGTTGTTCATTCTGACACTTTACCCAGTTGAGGAGGGAGAGGCAAACAGTCAGCGCAAATGCACTAATCAAAGCAGCGATGGTAATGAAAGTGATGGCTGTGTGCTGTGCCTTGTGAGAGGTCCCACACAAAAACTACTAACTATGCCATTTGGATTTAAACAGATGAAGCTACTGCAGCCAAACACCTACAGTACATGTTTTTATTTCTCAGATCTATTTTCATACTTTTTACTAGTTATGGTGTAATAGAAGTTGTTGTTGTACTGTAGTTTACTAATTTTTCTTTACAAGTTACTGTTATTGTTATTACCATTAATCATTTAATTTCAGAAAAAGACAGAAAAAAGAAAAAAATATACAATATTTTCATTCGTTTGTATGTACTGTAAATAACATAAACGCAATATATAATGCCATGGTATGCAAATGATATGCAAATTAGTTGCATACAATTTAATGTATTTTCAGATATTAATTGTAGCAGATCAGTCTCCAGAATTCCACACTTATCACTTCCAGAGATGCCCCCAGCAAACAAGAGTTTGCACAAAACTCCACACGGATTATAACATCTGTCTTTTATCATTTACAGACCTCCAAACTGTTTTACTAAGGACTCAGGAACCTTCAGTAAACCGTGATTAACTATTCTGCGTTGTTGACATGACCAGGACAAAACCTGGCCAGGGACGCATCCCAGGTCAAAGGTGACTCAGGACCACTATCACATCCTGGCACCATGTCAAAGGATCATACATTTTGGGAGATACAGTTTGTTGATTCAGCTTTACCCAGAACTTTCTTTAGCCATCCTCAGGACACATCTCAGGCCATTCAACACCAACAGGCCACAGGCCCCTGGCGCCGCTGTCAATTCGGTCATAACTCTGGAGATCAAAGTTTGTTTGATCACACCAGAACTTCTGATGATCAGACACTCTCCCCTTGTGGTTGACTGGACAAAGTAGTATGACTTTTCCCTAAAGGACATTTCGTTTTAACTGCTGTTCATACTGCTCTTTTCCATGATGCGGAGTTGTGACGAGAACTCCTCGTCCTAGTTTTGTTTGCAGGTTGTGTTCTGTTTTAAGGAAATGTAATGAATGTTTCCATAATATCCTGACAAATGCATTCTCTGTATGTCTTTGCAGTACAAGTGTTTTGCATGTTTATGTAAAACCAAGAGAAATTGCGAAGCAAGTAATGTTTTTTAGTTTAAACATTTTTTAGTTAAACTTCCCAAAGCGACGCCTTTCTCCGTAAGACACGCCCCATTCTGAAGGTGATAAAATTGGCACACTGCCAGAGAATCTTCCCTTCGCCCTTCTTCTCTTCACACTGAACCTGCGGCCTTCTGGCGGACGGTCCGGTATTACCGCCTCGCCTCCGCAACCATTACAAGCTTGGGCCTCGTGGAAACGAGTAAACTTTCTTTGTTCAAAGTCTCAAAGCCTAGCTTGCTACGCTAAGTTTTCCTTCTCTCAAACAACTGCTCAAAGTACTTCCTGCATGTCTGCTACCAGACAGAAGTTCTCTTGCTTTTAATTTTTAAAGTCTTCGTGCCTGCTAACGAGTAGCTTGACCACGCTCGTAGAAGCAAGTTTTAACCAGCAAAGCAACAGCTGAGAACTCTTTCATGGACCATGAAATAACCTACACAAACTTCAACTTTTACACGGTACAACCGAGGAGAGGCCGTGCTAGTTTGGACAGCAGCTAGACGCTTTTGTTCTCTTCCCCCGGGTGCACGGCGACCCCCACCCCTGGAAGATATCTGCACGTGACGGCAACCCTGGCGTGTGGAGCGCTTCATCAGTAAGTGACGAACTTTCTGGAGAACATTCAGGACGCTCGTCTCGGACCACTGATATCGACCACACCGTACCGGGCCAACACCCGCTGACTACAGAGTAAGTCCGCACGTGACACAACTGCCTTACAATGTCCAAAACTCTAGCCCCGAAGCCTCCATCTCCTTTTCCCGTTAAAAGTCCCTTTTAAATTTCCCTCTAATCTAGATTAACCTGTTTCATCATATCCTCCATGCAACTGTTTATCCCTGAGAATCCCCATGTGTTCAACCCTTATTGTGTTTTAATGCTTTACCATGTTCCCGTCCTATTATTCACCATTGTATAATCTTTAATAAAATCCCATAAAGACATTAATGTTTCCCTGTTTATATCAAGAAATGTTCAAAAACGAGAAGAATTTGCTTCCTTTAGATTAATGAGATTAGACTAAACAGTTTCTCTAGAGCTGTCTAAAACTAGAGTTGTGCCCCTTTTAAATTAGAAATTAATTTTAATAAATTAATATCAAAAATGTAATTATTAAAATCTGATATGTTTATGCAAACATAGTCATACATAATGTAGCACAGATGCATATGATTCACATATAGCAAATGTATAATTAATAAGGTACATTATGTATGTTTACAAATTCATCTTTTCTGTGCAAAAATAAATTTGTTTTGAAAAAAAATTACGTCTTTTTATTTTAGTACTTGACTTGAATTGACTTGAAACTTATCAGGACTCGACTTGACTTACTAAGGGTGAACCCTTGACTTGACTTGATTTATCTGAACTGTGACTTGAGACTTGACTTGAGACCTGATGGTTAAGACTTGAGACTTGACTTGAGACCTGATGGTTAAGACTTGAGACTTGACTTGAGACCTGATGGTTAAGACTTGAGACTTGACTTGAGACCTGATGGTTAAGACTTGAGACTTGACTTGAGACCTGATGGTTAAGACTTGAGACTTGACTTGAGACCTGATGGTTAAGACTTGAGACTTGACTTGAGACCTGATGGTTAAGACTTGAGACTTGACTTGAGACCTGATGGTTAAGACTTGAGACTTGACTTGAGACCTGATGGTTAAGACTTGAGACTTGACTTGAGACCTGATGGTTAAGACTTGAGACTTGACTTGAGACCTGATGGTTAAGACTTGAGACTTGACTTGAGACCTGATGGTTAAGACTTGAGACTTGACTCGAGACCTGATGGTTAAGACTGGATCTATTCTGTTCCTGGTCAGTTCCTGGTCTTAGTGTGGTCCTAGTCTTGTTGTGAACTTGGTTTTGTCCTGGTTTTGGTTTAGTCCTGTTTGTCTCCCGGGTATAGGTTCTGATCTTGATCTGGATGCAGTCTGGGTCTGTTCTAGTCCTGGGTCTGATCCTGGTCTAGTCCTGGGTAGTGTTGCACGGTGTATCAAAAAAAAAAAAAACGTGATATCATGTTATTTTAGGTATCGATAATTCATTTAAATATCTGACATGTGTGCAGTGTTAATGAGTATCACACTGTTCTGCTGCTGCACTGCAGCCAGCACACCGTGAACAGAGAAAGGACAAACCACGGATAGATAAGGTCTAAATGTCTTTGTTTAAACATCCTTAAACAAATTAAAAAAGAACAAACAGCTGCTATTTCATATTATGTCACATGTAGCCTCTGTTGTGTCATGCCTCACTGAAGCTGAGGGAAAAGTGTGAGCATGTCAAGTTTATGTCTCTGTGAGGACACCCAAAAACCCAAACCATGTCTTTTTTTGATTAGTAGCTTTTATTTGACACAAATGTGCATTACAAGTCTGTGTCGTGTCCAAAACTGAACTCTCAGCCTTTGACACAATTGTATGGAATATAGCACAACCACACAACCAGTCCAATGCCATAGAGTCTTTATTGTAACCGTAAATCCTAAGATAAGTAACATAAACCCGTCAGAAGTGAATAAGTACCTAAGTACACAAACACAGCACATAGAAATATTACACTACATCTGTATTATTGTAATTGACAATTAGTAGCTAATGAGTGGAGGGAGCACGCAGACGAGCTGTAGCATAACACCGGAGAGTTACAAACCAGAACTGTATTTGTATTTGGGTCTGACAGAACTGGGACTGAACCCCAGCTCACTCTCAGGAGAGCAGTGAGTACAGGCAAACTTTACAGGAATACAGGACATCGGTTCAGAAAAAAGACAAAAATGTAAATGGAGTTAAACAAATTTGTGAGTGATTAAAATAAAACTCGCTTCTTTGTGGGTTTTATTCTAGTGTTGACAGTGTACAGATGATAAATAATAATGTCAGGTGTGCTGTGTGTCCTAAGACTGGCAGTGATGCAGCCTTATCTAAGCATGAGTAAGTGCACATATTGTATCCCATCCCTAAGAGGATACGCTCAGCTGCGACCCATGGTTATGTTGGGGTTATGTTGGTGTCATGTTTTAGGTGAAGACTCTTTGTTTGGTTCTCCATCCACCTGTAGAAACTCATCATTCTTCTTTTGTTCTGGCAGGTACTTCTGTTTTGACGTCATCATTTATAATTGTTGTGTTATTATTTACCATTTATTAAGATAATACATGTTTTTAGTGGGTTAGGGTGTCATTACCTTCACCTCCACAAGGGGCAGTGCCAAACCAATCCATACCTAGATGGGTGTCGCTTTTATAAACCATTTAGAAATAGAGTAAGTTACAAATACTTTTTTCAGACCTCTAGTTAATAACCTCAATAAAGTCAAAATCATCTTGACCTATTTTTTCCTTTGTGCTCCAGAGTGAGTGCTGGAAAATAGAAAATGTCCAGCAGTCTTCACAAGAGGAGATTTTTGGATTAGAGAGCCGCTGCTTCTTTTCCAGCCTCACCAAACAAGTTTGTGTGCATTAATTTTTTTCTTTATCCTTTTCCTTAAAGCACTCTTCTTTAAGGGTTTTCCTTCTTTTTGTCTGGTATTATCAGAATAGTATGGTGAACAGTTCAGTGGAGGGCCGCTGCTACAGACACAGGTGCACTGGGCTAAACCAGTACCAAGTTCAGGTGAATGGTTCTGACTGGGTGGAGTGTCCAGCAGGAGGCGCTGTTCAGGTAAAAAAGGAGGGGTGCTCAGCTCAGTTATTTTAGTTCTGACAAAGTCTTTTGGAGAGGGAGAAAACATCCTCTACCTTAAATCACAATGTCCAGCTGCCTTCTTCTTTTATAGGATAGATAAACGATAAATAAACTGGATAAATGAGAATTAAAAAGTCTTGTTGCAATAAATATTGAGGTCAGATCTGTTTTTCTGAGTCGAATGTTGTGAATACATTGACACATTAATTACAGAGAATGTCATTAATATGATTTATTTCTCCGTTTACCTTCGCAGGTCATGGGTACGTGGTGTCCTGACAGGAGGTAATGTCCGCAAGATGTGGCTTCTCTTTTACTTCTCTCATTTTTGTCTCTAAACACAAGGCAGGTATCAGTGCCTCAGAGGTTTTATTTCCTTCTCCTGAGTTTAAATGGTAAATGATGTGTGCTGATATTTTCAGGACTGAGAACGGGACAGAGTTTTCCCCCAGGACTCCTGCACAGCTCACTGTCCATACAGTCATCCTGCTGCTCATTGTGGCTTCTTCTTCTCTCCCGGCTGTGATCGTCACCAGTTCTTGTCGCTCCTGCAAGGTCAGGGTTCACAGCATTCAAGATGAACACAACCTGCAGCATTAAAATTAGTTTATTTTCTTCAAGACAACGTACCATGTTCATTAAGCCGGAGCAGAGATGCTTGTACCAGATTATAGTTTAACAGTTAATTTCCAGTCCTTTATTGTACATGTTCTTGGTGGTGGGGGAAACCAGAGTACCCGGAGGAAACCTACGCAGACACAGGGAGAACATGCAAACTCCACACAGAAAGGCCCTGTCCTGGATGGGAATTGAACCCAGGACCTTCTTGCTGTTAGGCCTGAGTGCTAACCACTCTGCCACCTCCATAAAATCTGTTCACAGGCCAGAACTGCTCAATGTGACACATCTACACAAGTATGAGTATATATGAACATATATAATAGGCTTTCTAAAGGAAAACGTCTGCTAAAGGACTAAATGTATATAAATGTAAATGTATATTCCACATTTGAACATTGTACAATCAGTTTAATGTATACACGCAGCCTCCTCATCATTTCTTATACTTTTTTTTTTAATGATTACAGTTAATTATGATGTTGTGTAAAACAAAATAAAGACAAGTTTTAAAAAAGTAGTTTGAAAAGTTATTTGTTGCATTATTGAAGTACGTAATATGTAATATTAGATCACCCACACGTACTGATATTTAAAGAGACAACTCCTCAGATTTATTTACACATAATGATGTATGTTTTGTCTCAGATATCAAACATTCACCACCTTTCCCACATGTTTAAATCTATCTGGAGTTCACTGCTCATTGCCCACACTGGTATCAAGGTCTGATGGAGAGCCACACCACTGGAGCGTGGCTCGTAATAATTTGTACAGTTTGGATCGATGTTCAAGCACACAAAACAGAACATAACCTTACATCTGTCACATGTGTTTACAGCCCTATGTGTTATGCTCCGGCAGTTTACCACATGTGGGACAGGCCCGTATGGGGGAGAGGCCAGTGACCTTTTCAAACTTGATAACAGGACCGGTTTTCATCATTTGTAATGGAACATTATCCGTGTGTAATTATTATTATTTATTTATGTTATATGAAATTCGTTTTAAATATGTATTGTTTTCCTGTTTTTGTAGTATCCATTAATGAATTTTCTTTAAAGTGGGCAACAGGTAACAAAAAAGATAGCCATGTCCCCTGGAACCACATGGTGGCAGCACTTTCACAGCTAAAATAGCGGTGCCACGTTTGAGTTGCAGGATGTGATTATAAAGCCTTCTTCCACTTCTTTCCTCGACTGTAACTGTCAAATATTAACGGTATATATCTGCTACTTCAACACTTTACATACTGCCTGTGTCATTATAACCAAGTTCACTTTTTAAATATGAATATCCATCACCAGTGTTAGCATACTACAGCGGTGCACGTGCTGACGTAACCACGTACAGGTGCCGGTTGCTAAGAGCATCTCCTAGCAAGTACGTTCTTGCAAAACTTGCAAACTTCTGGCTGTGAGAAAAAAGTGCAAATCTTGAGTTTGATTCGACAATTTCTTCAAAAAGGAGACTTTAACTGCGGACATTTCCTACTGAAAAGACTTCTACTGACCACCCACTGACCAGGACTACGAGACCTTTTTGAGAGAAAACGTCATATTTTAAGATTTCCATGTTCATGTTCTTTCCTATGGGCTTTCCCATTAAACCTGCACAGCAACTATATGAACCAATATATTTGAGCAAAATGGTCTTTTGTCGATGTCTAAATAATGTTTCACGGTAAATTTTAACTCAGAATATGTGTATTTTTGTTGTGACTTTGTTTGTTCTTAGAGCCTATCAGAAATAATGTAAAAGTACATTTACACAGACATATTAATGAAAGCAACAAAACGAGGCTAACATTTAAATTGAGAGCTGTCTGCAACGTATTTTGATTTCTATATTATCCATTTTGTATAGAAAATAAATTTGTTTTATGTTGATTAATTTCCAAAATAATACAATAGGTTTCTAAAAGTAATTCAGGAGAATCCTGTGTAAACCAGGAACATGTAGAAGCAGAGTTTGTTGAACATATTTGTTAATGAAAATGTACAGTTATGTTTTTGTGTTAGTTTTGTAGCTATTATGAAAAAATAAGCTCTATTCATAAAGTAAATCTATCCAGGTTGTAATGAGGACAAATGATTATTCATAAATAACTCATAACCACTTTATAACAACACTGTAACCTTTCTGCACATTAAAGTCCTCTGCTATAATTTTAGTAGTTTAGTGAATAATAATGTCTTTGAACGTGGACATATTCTCCTGGTTTGATCTGAGATTGGTCAAAATCACTCTGAGGCTTTATGAGTAAAAGATGGTTTAAGATTAAACAGTGCTGCTTTAAAAGTACTCTCTGTATTGGTACATTGTGCTAGTGTCCATGAAACTATAGAAAATGGCACTAGACAGAAAGTACATGGTGGACTTGAATCAGTAACAGTTCCATGTTCAGACATGGATTTAAAAGACCTCAGAGCCTCATGGCTTTGCTTTATTTTGATGAATCACACAATGGCATCACATGATGTGAGGATTTTAACAGACGTATTTCTCTCCACAGATCTCTGTTCACTGATGGCCCAGCGCTTCTCCTGGACGACGAGGCCCGGGTGTCCTGACGTGCTCCTCCTGCACAGGCTGCCCACACTCACTACACCCCACACACCCCCTGTTCCCTCTGCACCTGCCTCCTCCACAGGCCTCTTGAACTCTGCCTTTGTGTCTGTCTCTCCTCAGGAGACACTCTTTTCAAGCTCTTGCTCTTTCTCTGACTCTAACTCGTTCCCCTCGCTCCTCTCGTTCCCCTCGCTCCTCTAGCTCCTCTGGCGTCTTTAAGTCTCGTGCTAGATACCTTAGTTCTACCTCCTCATCCTCCTGCTCCTCCTCTCCTCCCTCTCACTCCCTTGCTCTCTCTCGTCCTGCTAAGGTCCGTAAGCTTAGCTCTGGCTCCTTCTCTCGCTGCGCTCGCTCTCTTGCTATCTCTCCTCCTCCTGCTCAGGTCCCTCAGCTGAGCTTCTCTCTGCTCCCAGACTCCTTTGCTCTGGATGTTTCTGTTTCTCCTTCTGAGGCTCGGAAGGCCCCAGCTGCTCCTCGTGAGCCCCTGGTGCCTCCTCCCTGTGCTCCCTGCACTAACCCTCTTGTCTCCTCTGCTCCCTCCAGGGCACCTCCCTCCCCTGCCACACGTCCCAGACCCCAGGAGCCGGTCCCCTTGTTTCCTGGGCCCAAGCCGGACTGGGTGAAGGAGATGGAAGATTACATGAGGGACCGGGCGCTCGAGTGGAAACACTGGAAAAGGTCGGATAAACCACAAAGGGCAGGAACCACTTTTACTCTTTTTAAGAACTGACCGCTTTCAGTGTTTCTTCTGAGTGAAATCGTGCTGGGACTTAGGTGCAGGACTCAGGGTCATTTCAGGATAAGTATAACATTTGTAAATATTGTATATAGTGTGTTGTGTGTCAGAGGGTTTAGTGTGGTGTGACATGTTTAAATAGGTTCATTAGCTCTTCCAGTTGGACTTGTTCCATGTTTTTTGCTGTGTTGTGTGAAAAATACAAATGATATGTTCTCCTTAAACAAATGAAACTATAAACGGTGAGTATTCAGTACCTGGGGTTGATTAACATGTTTTACACTTTCACTTGCTGTTTTTTCTTCTGCTTCTCCAAAAAGGTGACAGTCTAAAGAGACCCAGCCGTAAACTATAGGCAAGGAGCTTGTGCAAAAAAAGAGGAGAGTAAACAAAGGGCAAAAGTAAAGGAGAGGAAAGAAAGTACAAAGTAAGATGAAAAAAGTAACAGAAGTAAAAGTAATCTGACTTTCATGGACAGACAAGAGTAAAGAGTCTAATTCAAGTTAAATAAACTGATTTCTCGCAGGAAGAGGCCTAAAAGAGATGAAAAGCAAAGGAAAGAGGATAAGAAAGAAGAAAACAAAGAAAAGATATGTATATTGGATTGTTTTGTTCAAATCTCCAGATCTATTCTCCTGAGACTTAAGCATGTTTTTTTTCTTTTCAGGCTTCTTGGAGAGGATTCCTGAGCACACAAAAGGTAGACACCACATTATTCATTATTTAATGTACATCTGTTCAACAAATATGTGCATGTGTTTAATAGTTTTACTGTCTTCTCTCTCCCTCTCAGCATCACAGAGAAGCGGCACAATGAGTCAGGGGTCTGAATGCAAAACTAATTCTGTTTATAGACATAAGTTCATACCTCCTCCAGTTGGTGGCGCCATGTTTCTGTCAGAGGTTCAGGAGAAACTGTGTGACCACAGGAGAGTTGTGCTTTTAAGAAGCTGTCACAGTCCTCAGGAGCTGATAGGCTGATAAACATCTTTATAACATTTCTGTTCATGTCCACGCCGCCAAAACAATGCTATTTACAAAAGTGATCCAAGTCATCCTTTCCATTGACTAATGTCAGGGTCCGATCTAAAGGGTCAAAGCTCTTCTCTGGTTGGTCAAAAGTCATTCTGAAACAACAGCAGTGTAAGCAGTCTGGTTAGGATAAGGCAGAGCTCATTTCAGCAAACATGACCCGCCAACTGTCTGGGACTTTCCTCTGGTTTACAGTAAAACACCTGACTCCACAGAGTTAGATAGTTTAGGTTGATTTTATAATAATAATAATAATAATAACCCAGCTTTAACCCAGAAAGTTGAAGTAGACTCTAAACTAGTAATAAACCTGGTAAATGTTGTTAATGAAAGCAATATATTCTGTGTTATAATTGTCAATAGATCCAGTGCATTGCTAATAAGAATCCCAGTAGTAAGTATTTTGTCCTGCTGTTCACAACTTAAGGCCAGTAGCTTTGACATCTGTTGTAATGAAATGTTTTGAAAAGATCATTGTGAACATGCTAAAGATCCCCTGCAACTTGCTCATTTACAAACACGTATAAAACACTTATGTGTTGACTTTTATTCGGCAGTACAACCACAGCTGCTGGTCCAGAAATTTATTTTTTCTTAACAACAGCAAGTAAAAGTAAATGATGTTCTCTCTACGGTCAAATACTCTAACACAGGTGTCCCACAGGAATGTGTGACTTCTCCTTTTCCTTTTTTCACTTTACACAAATGAATGCAGGAGCCGTCTGTGCAACAATCCCATCATTAAGTTCTCTGACGATACAGTGATCTTAAGCCTACTGTATAAAGAGGACTGGTCCTCTGTGGTACATGCATGAGATCCACCATTTTAAGAACTGGTGTGACCACTTCCTGTTTTGAATGTTCAAAAGACAAAGGAGATGTGTTTTCTATGTCCTTATATTTATCCAGAGAGACACGGAGACAGATTATAATTTAACAAGCAATGGCCAGGTTTTAATCCTTGCAAGGAGAAGCAAAGCAGACACACACAGTAACAAGGGTACAGCGAGAGGTTTGCTTAAAGATGTAAACAGAACATGAGAATTTAAACAACACAGTGACGTCCTTGGGGAGAGGCGTTCAATGGTCCAGGTGCAAAAGTCCAGTGACAAGCCATGTCTCAGTCTAGTTATGTCTACTTCATGGATTAGCAGGAAGGACATGACATGAATTTGACATGACCTGAAGAGACTATAATCCCCCAGTAACTCTAAACATTAAAACTAAAATTCTTATAACTGTTAGGATTTTATAATAAGAAACCCTTTTTATAACTGTTTTGTATGTTATTTACACTCTCTGCATGATACACTGCACCCTAGATTAGTCCACTACATACCTCATCTGTTTAAACCAGTCAGAACCAGTTGGTCACCCCTGGCTGGACACTTAGGCTGTGTCCAAATTCAGGGTGTCCATCCTTCGGAGTCCTCATTTGAAGGATGTTACGTCACAGCGCCGCGACGAAGGCTGTCCAAATTCGTAGGATCCTTCAAATGCGGCCCACAAATACGTCCTCCTTTTCCCCAAATTGGAAGGATGGGTGTGGTGGATCCTTTCCCGTCCTACCTATCCCATAATTCTTTTCGGCAGAGCGTAATGGCCAATGAAGCGAGCGGTAGCGGAGTGGGAGAGGAGTATGCTTTTAGATGTACGTTTTTTAAAAACTGGCTTTTAAAAAAATGTGGTTGTCTAGTTAGGCCTTTTTTTATTGCGATAAGTATTTTTTTTTTTACATTTGTACGTACAAAAAAAAATTACTTTCGTAAACTAGCTTATTCCTTACAGCCTGTGTGAATATCCCCTTACTCACAGCTAAATTGTTAGTGATTGAAGCTGTTTTTAACGCTTCCAGGGACGAAAGAGTAGACAGAAGTTTTTATAAAGCTCCGGGGAGAGAACGCTTCTTGCTTAACGCTGTCACGGGTTGCTAGGCGACAGGAAATGAGCAACGGGTAAGGGAGGGAACTGAAAGAAGTGTAGGCTGTCCAAATTCACAAACACCGACTTCCGGGTTTTGAGGTCGTCGGAGGACCCCTCCTCCTTCAACCGGGTAGGAAGGATCCTAAGGAGGATGTAGACCCTGAATTTGGACACAGCCTACGTGTTGTGACCCTGCGCTGGCTTGTACCTTTTTCTGAGTGGAATTAAACATACAAACTTTACATTGCTTTTATAGTTTTATTGAAGTAATATTAGTTCCAACACTCGTACCAAAAGAGCCGGGAGAAACTGGTTCTCGGAGGAACAACTTGGTGTTTCTGCCCGGTTGCAGTGTTGGAAAGGTAAAAATGTTATTCTTTAAGTATTCTCTGCACGACGGACAAGTTCTTTCACAGGCTGGCGTCGCAAATGTTAAGTTGAGCAGAAAGCCTTGTTAACTAAAGTTTCTGCCTGTCCCTACGAGGGTAGACCTTGCTGTGAAGTAAGAACCTGCCTGTACGTTTATTTTAAAATTAGTAGCACACTCAGAAAAATGTATAAGATGTCTTAAATGTTTTGTGTTCTTAGGACAATTGTTTTGTATTGGTTAAGATTTTTGTGTGTAGTTTAATAAAGATAAAGAGATAAAGAGAAAATAACCCAAAGGGTTTAAGACTCCTTGAGACCTAATCAGTCTCAGAAATGGGTCGGGTTATTGGTAACTAGTTTGAGTTGCATAGCCTTAAAGTTATATATTTACTAGGATGGCCTAGCGCTCAATCGTGAGTAAACCTGAATAAGTAAGAGCGCATAGCCAAAAAGTTAGAGAGACTAGGCTGGCATAACGCTCAAGGTTTTGGAAACTAAATTACGGGCTAGGCTAGCAACTAGAAAGCCTGTGTAGAATAGGAACGCATAGTCAGAAAGTCAGGAGTCACTAGGCTGGCATAACGTTCAAAGATTTGAAAACTAAATTACGTGTTAGGCTAGCATGAGGGTGCTTAGCACTCCATGGCTAGAAAACTCGTGTAAAGTAGTGGCGCATAGCTAGAAAGTCAGAGGTACTAGGCTAGCATAACGCCAAATATAGTTTTTTGTGATATTGTCGCAGAAACGTTGTGTTTGTTTTGTGTTGCTCAAAAATTTACTAAAACCATACCTGCCAACTTTTCAAAAAACCTTGGAGTGAGATTTTGTCAGAGGTGGTCAAAACAGTGCCGCGCAGCACGCACACAGCCACACAAGTTGGTGGCTCAGATATCAGAGTTTTGAAATTGACGTTCACCCATGTTGTACCCTGCATTCTGGCGGTTTGTGGGGGGGTCCAAAGCTAGGGGCAGCTTATTAAGAGATAGACAATATTGGTTACATTCTGTGAAGCAAACATAGCTGAAGGTCCAACCCCAGGACATTTTGGAGTAAGTAGATGGGATTTCCTGCATTCTAGTGGATTTTTGGGTGGTCTGCTAAAGACCACTTGCACCCATGTGCAATACCTGAACTTTTAACCTAGGTAGGTTGATTGATATTTTGAATGAATGATATAACTGAAACCTAGCCTATGTTGTGAATGATTGTATTCTTAAGAGCACTTAAAGATTTATTTTCAGCCAAAAATGACAAGATGAGTTAGGGAGGGACATTATTCTCCATTCAAATCCTCCCAGCACATGGTCCATCAGAAACAAAGTGCAACAAAAAATGTTATTAAACAGTACAACTTTTTCCAAGTAATAAAACAGATGAATACATTACACAAATAACTTAAAATGAGGCATAATCAGTATCAAATACAGATCAGAAGCTGGTAAAGTCCTTGTCTATGATCTGTGGGCATGGTTATACTGGCCTGTGGCCTTCTTGGAGGCCTTGATGATATCTGAGGGGGGCTCCCATTTAAAGCAGGGCTCCAAATTGGCCATCTTTATGGTCATTATTGATGACAAGGTGCCATCCAATGCTAGGCTGTTTCTTCTTTTGGTTTTGTTCAGTCCCACAACTGAAAACACCCTCTCGGCGTCTGCCTGCATGGGGCAACACCAGGACCAGCTTGGCCACGGCAGCAAGCCTCTCAAATTCTTTGGCTCCAGTCACCTATTGATGCACCAAGAACACAATGGAAAAACATAGCTTGATGTTTGATTAATTAAAACTCTAAGTATACTGTAGGTTGATCCAAGCAACAGTTGTAACCAAGACACACCTGCCAAAAAATAAATAACTAAATATATAAATAAATTCCCTTATGTTTCCGGTTTGCCATTTCAGCCCAGAAGCTTTCCATTTCAGTTTCGTCTTGCAAAGATATTATTGACATGGTCTGATAATTTAGAAACTCCACACCCAGAAGGTCATGCTCCTCTGGTCCATGGTAAGGGGCGAGATGGGGAAAGTAGGTAAGGCAAGGCAAGGCAATTTTATTTATATAGCACAATTCATACACTGGGTAACTCAAAGTGCTTTACAGAAATAAAAGACAATTTACAAGATTTATATTTGGAAACACAAGAAAGATTAAAAGCATTATAAAAGAAGAAGAGTGCAGATAAAAAAAAAAAAAACAATTTAAGTTGTGGTGTAGGCGGAGCTGAAAAGGAATGTTTTTAACCTCCCTTTGAACATTGTTAAAGTTGAGGCTTGTTTTACTTCATCTGGGAGGTTGTTCCAGGTTTTGCTGCATGAAACTTAAACGCTGCTTCACCCTGTTTAGTTCTAACTCTGGGCACGAGCAGGAGGCCTGTCCCAGATGTTCTCAGAGTCCGAGGAGGCTCATAAGCAACTAGCATTTCAGAAATATATTCTGGTGCTAAACCATTTAGAGACTTGTAAACCAGCAGTGCTGTTTTAAAGTCTATTCTCTGAACAACAGGAAGCCAGTGCAGAGATTTTAAAACTGGACTGATGTGGTTGTACTTCCTGGTGTTAGTTAGAACCCGAGCAGCAGCGTTCTGAATAAGCTGCAGCTGTCTTAACCCTCGCTTTGAGAGACCAGTGAGCAGGCCGTTACAGTAATCTAACCTGCTGGAGATAAAAGCATGAATAAGTTTCTCTAAGTCTGGTTGAGACATTATCCCTTTGACTCTGGAAATATTTTTAAGGTGATAAAATGCAGATGATGTAATTGACTTAATGTGACTGGAAAGTTAAGTCTGAGTCCATGATGACCCCTAGATTTCTAACCTGGTTTTTAGATTTTAGAGAAAGAGACTCGAGGTGACTGCTGACATTTTCTCTTTGTTTCTGTTCCAAAGAGGATTAGTTCAGTCTTGTTTCTGTTCAGTTGGAGAAAATTATTTTGCATCCACACATCAATCTGTTCGATGCAGTGACACAGTGAATGGATCGGTCGATTTTCACCTGCTGTGAGTGAAATGTAAATTTGAGTGTCATCTGCATAATTATGGTAAGATACGCCACAGCTGTGTATTAACTGGCCTAAAGGAAGCATGTAGAGATTGAATAATAGAGGTCCCAAGATAGACCCCTGTGGAACCCCACATGTCAGGGCCATTTGGTCTGATACACAGTTTCCAACGGAAACAAAGTACTTCCTGTCTTCAAGATAGGACTGAAACCATTTAAGAGCAGTTCCAGAGATACCTATCCATTCCTCTAATCTTTGTGACAGGATTTCATGGTCCACTGTGTCAAACGCAGCACTCAAGTCCAACAGAACTAAGACAGAGACTTTGCCCGCGTCAGTGTTCAGACGGATGTCATTTGTGACTTTGATAAGTGCAGTCTCAGTGCTGTGATGGGGCCTGAAACCTGACTGAAAAGGATCAAAGCAGTTGTTAAGTAATAGAAAGTCATTAAGTTGCTGATATACAACTTTTTCGATGACTTTCCCTAAAAATGGCAGGTTTGATATGGGCCGATAGTTGTTGAGCTCTGTAGCATCAAGACTGCTCTTCTTTAGGAGAGGCTTAATGACAGCAGTTTTTAAGGCCCTTGGAAATGTTCCAGACTGTAAGGAATTATTGACTATATCAGTGAGTTGTGGTAACAAACTACTTAGTACTGATTTTAGAAAGTAGAGTTACAAGATGTTAAGTTTTAGTTATATTGTCATCAACCAGCAGCAATTCAAACAGATCTTTGAGGAGAAGCCACAAAAGAATAGCTCATATGCAGTTTAGGAGTGAACATACCTCGTTATAAAACACAGGGTATTTTAGCTAAGATGATACAGATAATAATTAGAGAAAAAAAACTAACCTTTCAACAAAGTACAGTACATCTTCAATGTCACTTGCAGCCCTCTGCCGTACATCTATGAATTTGGCATGTTTGATCAGTGGCTCTTTCAGTGGCAGCTTCTTAAGTGCATAATCCACAGCACTTTTCAGGAAACACAACACAGCTTCATGGAATGAATCCACCTGCTGTGGTGTGACGTCACCCTCGTCGAGTAATCTGTTCAGTTTAGCCCTGGTTGTGAACCCAATGTTCAACTTTCTTCCTGTCACAGATACAGCATATCAGGTTAACATAAATGGTTTAACAAGCTGATGTGGCAATATCAGCTAGACACATAGGGCAAGAAATCCAACGGTTAATGGAAGGACTACCACAAACCTTTCATGTTTCTACTCATGAAGTGGCAAAAAGGCTAGATACAAGACTAAATATCACATTTAACATATCACACTGTTTGATCATATCAATAGTCAAACAGTAACCTGGTAAATGGTTTGCCTTCTCTTTAAAGGCAATTTCACAAGGCTCCTCATGACCCTGCAGAGCTGCTGGAACCATAAACTTGGAATATAGCTTGCGTACGATTTTCACCATCTGTAACAGACATTTACAAAAATAGTAGGTCAAACTTGTTTTAGAGAATTGCTAAAGATATCAGCAAGAAACACACAGTGGAAAAAACAGCAAAATCCAATCCCACGTCACCATGTAAAAAAAAAGATTGAAGACTGCTCTCTCTGAAGAAGCAAGTTGAAAGAAGTGAAAGTTGGTACTGTGGCTTGGAAGAACAGCATGTACACTTCTGTTATGGGGTCAGTGAATGTCTTTGCAAGCCTCTTGAACCTGGCCTGATTTTCATCTTGAATCAATAAATAAAGAACACCAAACAAGAGGTTATCATTAATACAAATATGTGACTAACATTCCAGGTAGTTGCTGCATAATGAAATTGAAAATGATGACCATACTAGCAGATTTGTAGTAGCTGGCCAGCGGTTCATACAGCCTCAGGATCCTGGTCACACAACGTTCAAGGCTTAGCCAACGAACAGAGATATGCAGGAGGACCTCCATGTACTCCGCTTCATGTAGCTCACAAAACTCTGTTTCAGACATTTAATTCCATATCATATATTTCCTACAGCACAGCATTTCAATATTGCACTTAATAGTATCAAAGATACATAACTGTCAGGTATCCTTTCCGATTTGTACTACCCTTGAACCAGTAACCGATGTCCACTACCATATCCTCCAAATCAAAACCGGACACCTGCGATGCATTAATCAAATCATAACACATTCAGTCAATGCATGTAATTAGGATACAGATAAAAAGTAACATGTAAAGATAAATCAAGTCTTAACTCACTTTAAGAAATCCCACTCCTGCAGCTTCGGCAGTGTTATGTGCCACGTGACAAGGACAACCATGAATATAGGTGTTGGGATGCTTCTGGAGGACCCTAGAGGCAATGGTATTATGTGGTCCAATATTCACAGCTGCATTGTCGACTGAGAGACCAATGCGGTTCTCCCAAGGGATGCCATGTTCCTCTAAGGTGCCATTAATTTTGGTGAAGATCTCACTTGCTGTCCCACTTCTTGTCCCACTTGTTGTGCACATACTTAAAAACCGGTGAACAACTTTGCTGCCCATAAAGACCCGGACAGTAAGCGGGTTCATCTTTTCCACTCCTATAATAATGACAAGTTATAATCAATCAGATGTTCAAGTTGATAGATGTTTAAGAATACACAAATTAAATGTTTTACAAAAGAAGAGAAAAATCTCAAGATTGGGAAATACCAGTGTCATTCGACCCATCAGTAACAAGGGTATACGGGGATTTTTTCATCTCCTTTACCAAAAAAGACACCTGCGATAATAGGGCACAGGTAAAAAAAATTAACTCATTCAGCAACTAAGATCTCAAATTAAGAAAACTGGACTATACTACACTGAAATACACAACCTTAAATTACTCAAAACTATCAACCATGACATTACCATGATCAACTACAACTCAAAACTCTTTTCTGAACCTTTACACATATCATACCTTAGCCTCTTGTGCAGACATCCCCCCAACAGAGGAAACAGGCATTGCATATTAAAATATTGTGGCTGTGGACTGTAGTGCCTTTTGCTTTTCTTGGTGGCCTTTGGTTTTTATGTGGCGCACTACATCTGCAACACCCTGGTGGCAACATGAATTTTCAATACGGCAGACTGCACACCAGCAGTGCGTGTTGCGGCTCCCTCTGGTAATAAATGGCCATGAAGAGGTCCGCTCCTGTTTGAAAATGGATCTATATGTTTCTGCTCCAGCCAGAGCACGACTCTTCTGGCCCTGCTGTTGGATTGGGGGGGTCTCTTCTATCTGTCCCTCTGTGTCTTCTTCCATCTGACATGTTGCTCGTTCCATTTGTCCTGTCTGTTGCTCCTCTACATGTGCTTCTATCTGTCCTTCATGTTGCTCTTCTGCATGTTCGTCTATCATTTCTGCCTGTTGCTCCCTTATTCCCGTTCGTTGCTCCTCTGTCTGTCCTGTCATTTCTATCAATTGTTCTGGCTGTTCTGTCAGTGTGTTGTCTGTCTTTTTTCACTTGGATTATTCTTTAAATAAAATAAAAGGTTTTGCTTTTGTCCTGGCAGAGGTCTCTTTTGGGACATCTTTGAAACCTTAAAGAATTCATGGTCATGTTGGTTTAATAACTTTACTCTCGGTTAAAAAACGAGCCTTGCCTAACTTCTGTTGAACAAATTTTCCATATTTGTTAAATTCTTTGGAATACATCTCTTACCTGTTTGAAAAAGTGCTGTTAAGTTCTACAGAAAATAATCTTCATCCAAAGTGAGTCCTTTTGGCCTGTTAATAAAAAGAAAAATGCCATGTGAATAAATGCTAGAAACTGATGTTTTGAACATGCAGCAGCCTATACTATGAGGTTAACATGGTGCTCTCCTGCTATGACAGCTGATTCACTCATGTTCACAAACGAACACACAAGCAAAGTATTTAATTCAAGATGTAAAGTTTAAGAGCGTAAGTACTCAAGGATGACATTTCATTGTAACATACCTAGTCTCAGTTGAGCTAAGATTTTCATCACCAGTGGTCTTTTCGCGTAGTTTTCCTGGTTTTCCCCTGCTGTATTTCTTGTATCTTCTTCTTCTGTTACTTGCTTCAGGGTGCAGCGCATAGGGTTCAGGGACGCTTATTAGCGCCATCTATGGTCGGGAGTTTGAAAAGGAATGAGCGATTCAGCGATTCTTGCCTCAAAGGGGCACTACGTAACTTTTTAAGCTCAAATAACGTTTTTATTTGCACAAATATGAGCCGACCATAATTAGATGAGATGACTAAGACATTATTTGTTAAAAACTGTTATCTCAATGAGCCTGTAGGCTCATTTTATTGTGAAGCGCCTGGGCCGGTTTTGTTGGGAAATCTACCCGGATGTTACGTAGTGCGCGCTCCTGTGTACAGCGCAGAATTCCCGGCAAAGGAGAAGGTGCACGTCAGCACAAGATGGCGGAGTAAGCGCGTGTAAGTTTAGGAGCTGATTACCTTAAGACTTGCATACTAGTGATTCATAGTTAAGTTAATATATTTCGGTGATGCCTTAATGCAGAGATAAGTGCTCCGTATCTTCTTATTGACATTGTATAGAATTTTTACTTTTTAACGACGCACGTGAAGAACTACCTTGGCTAACAGCATCACTAGCTAGCATTTCACAACTACGGCAGCATGCAGGTATCGACGAACAATCCGCTTGTGAACAACCTACACGACTACTGTATGGCAGATGTACCTGTGATCTCCGTCGGGGACCCTGATTTTCCCCCTCTTCCCATAACTCCTTCTAAACCTCCTGCATCAAAAAAAATTAAGCCGCAGCGCTCCGTGGATATAGACAGTGAAAGTATTGTCCAGAGAATCTCACAAGATTTAACACAAGAATTGACTCCCTGGAAATAAGTGTGGAGAAAATGATTTCCAACAATACACTGAAGATTGAGGGGCCAAAGAAGACGGTTGATTTTGCCTGCTCTGAGATAAGTAAAGTGAAAGATAAAATGACACACATTGATAACCGTGTCTGCATGGCGGAGAAAAAGACGAGCCTACTGGAACAACGAGTTACTGAGCTGGAAAACTAATTGCGACGGTGGAACCTGTGACTCTTCGGTGTGGCTGAAAACAAAGACCAGAACCTCCGCCAAGAGGTTTTACACATCTGTCAGTCCATCCTGCCTGAGCACAAGGACAAACTCCTGATGTTATTGACTCAGTGCATCGTCTTGGCCAACTAAAGAAAGGAGCCACCAAGCCTCGAGGGATAATTATGCAATTTAGTGCTCGCATTTACCGCAACGCTGTTTGGAAGGCCGCAAAGAAGTCTACTTTCCTGCAAAAATGTTGAGTTAACCTATAACATATAAAGGTTGTTGAGCTCTTCAATGACACTCAACTATTTGTTTACATGACATAGTCTATTACATCCTGCTCAATTATTTGCAGTGCTCTTTATAACATTTTATGGCTATTAGTTGCTAATATCTGGTATTTCTTAAGTTGTCGACTGAGTACCTAGATATCTCATTGGTCTACAGTGTTTCACTTAATTTTGCTTTGTACCTAAAAGTTCATTGGTGCAGCTCCCTACAGTAAGGTTAAAGTCTAGTTTATTTTACTTTTTCTCCGCATACTTTTACCTCATATTGTTCTATCAGTTGTTGTTAATACGTCTTTATCTATCATTACTCTCAATGCCAGGGGGATAAGGAACGTTGTTAAACGCAAGGCATTATTTTTGTTTGTCAAGCAGCACAAATCTGACTTATGTTTTATTCAAGAGTCACACTCTGTTCCGGATGATGGTAGATTTTGGAGATGCCAATGGGGGAATGATCTATGGCAGGTTCACGGGTCTGAACATTCTGCTGGTGTTGCGACTCTAAAATATAATTTTTCAGGATCTGTTCTCTTATCTGTCAATGATACATCAGGGCAATTATTTTTCATATATTAACCATTGAAAATTTTACTTTGATAGTTATTAATATATATGGTTATAATTCTAACCATGAAAACGATATACTGCTTGTGTAACCGTTGTACTTCTGCGTTGTGTTATTTGGTGATGTGGTGCGTTAGGAATCACGAGACACAGTGGGAACTTTGGGAACTCTCTCCGTTTAATCTGGATGAAAATAATAAAGTACTGATCAACATGTGCCTTTTTTACTCGGCCCAGCCCCAAACTCTTCCAAAACGGAATTTACAAAAGGGGAACATTACATACCTAGATGAAAATAATAAAGTACTGATCAACATGTGCCTTTTTTACTCGGCCCAGCCCCAAACTGTAGAAAACAGTGAACGAGTTAGCTAACTCTTCTTACAATAAACTAAAATATAAAACCAACATCGATGCGCAATATAAACTTAATTGGCAAAGTAACATTACAACAATGATAATTTATAACAAAATAATAAAAGAATGACATTTAAAACAGAGGATTACACTGGCTAACTTACCTCTTCCAACACGGAATTTACAAAAGGGAAGAGGAAGTTGCAAACCCCGCTTTTATACTGGTGCACACAAAAAAACAAACGAAGAAGAATAAACAATAATACAGGAGAAGTATGTGGAGGACCGAGATAGTACAAAAGTCTAATACCAGGTATGAACAGCCACACAAAACAAAAAGACAATTTTGTGTAATTATAATATTATTAATGAACCTGTTACATTCACCCCCCTAGAATTACACAAAATACCACAAATCTTCGAGTACAGGAACTGTCATCACTACTGTTCCGAATACATCACCGAGGAATCATGAAATAAAAGTTACACTTGTAAGCAGTGTGGGAAAGTTTTTAAATACAAGTGTCATCTTAATAAACACCGACAGATCTACCATGAGAATAAACGCTACACTTGTAACCAGTGTGGGAAAGTTTTTAAATACAAGTGTAAGCTTAATGCACACCGACAGATCTTCCATGAGAATAAACGCTACACTTGTAAGGATTGTGGCAAGTCATTTATCAACATTCAGAATCTGAAGTACCATCAGAGCATCCACAATGGAGAGAAACCTTACAATTGTGATCTCTGCGGGAAGTCTTTCATACAAAAAGATTATTTGAAAAAACATGAAGTTGTGCACACAGGAGAAAAAACACATGTTTGTGACAAGTGTGGCAAATCATTTGCTTTTTCATACACTTTAAGACAACATCAGCTCATTCATGGGGAAAAACATCATTGCTGTCATCAGTGTGGAAAAGCGTTTGCTCATCCTTATGATTTAAAAATCCACCTTAAAACTCACTCTGATATGAACAAAGACCAGTACGTATGTGACCAGTGTGGGAAGTTGTTTAAATCTGCTCAATATTACAAACCTAGTTTTGAAAACCATCGCCAAGTATCAGTGAGAGAAATATATTGGCCAAATCCTATCTACACACATAGGGAAAAAATATGCCCACTTACATATTCTATAAACATGTAACTGTAAAACACCTCCAACAGACTTGTAGTAATGTTTAACTGAAAGAAACAACATAACAAAATGCTGTGAAATCCTTTACGAAACAAAACTAAAATATAAGACTGTAATCCCACACCAATAACTCAAAATGTTAATGCAGGTCTCTGTTGCATCATCTCTATGAATCTAGTCACTGGTTTTAGAAACCGCCCAGCTCTAGAGCGACGGGCAGGAACTGAGTCGGTATCAGTCACAGTAGGTCCAGTAGGCCGAACAGAGTCAAAGGTGTCCACAGTCTCAGGCACTGTACAAGCGGCTGGGACGAGGTCGCACTGTTCAACGCCTGCAGCTTCCGAGACTGCAAAATTCACTGAATCACAAATGTCCCCTTCAACAAAGCTACCAGATGTCGATGGCAGCTCTGACACCCATACTCTTGTTCGAAACTCAACATCGTTGATTGTTGACCCGTCAACACTGATGTTCACTGAACTTGACTCAGGGGACACAATTTCCTGCTCATGAGCACCAAAATCCGAATCAGGCAGAGGCAGGAAGTTTACTGGCATGATCAGGTTACGATAAACGACCTTTATTTGACCAGTAGTGGGGTTCTCGATCTTAAAAGTGTGACTCCCGTCATTTTTCTCAATCACAACATAGATTGAATCTTCCCAACACATGATCATTCACGCACTTTCTCTTGAGCACCACGCACTTTCTTGTTGTACAGATCCGTATGGCGCTTAAGTTGCTTTGACTGTGTCACGGCCATTGCCTCTCTCAGGGTTTTCCGCAAAGACTCCACATAGCGATCATAGTCCACAACCTCTGGGTCGTTAAGAACCGAACCAAACACAACATCTACCGGAAGACGTGGCACTCTACCGAACATGAGCAGAAATGGTGCAGTTGTTGTGTACAGTACAATTGTAAGCAAATGTCAGCGATTTCAGAGCATCAGGCCAACGGTGTCTTGCTCTCAGGGGCAGCGCTCGAATCATGTTGCCCAATGTGCGGTTCATCTTTTCACATGAGCCATTCCCCATGGGGTGATAGGGAGTAGTGTGTGACTTCTGCACCCAAGCAACGCTGAGCAACTCAGCAATAAGAGCGCTCTCAAAGTTGGCTCCTTGATCCGAATGTAGCCACTTAGGGAATCCATAAATACAAAAGTAATTCCACAGCTGATGAGCGACTGTTTTGGCTGACTGGTTGGGACACAAGAATGCGTGCGCCATTTTAGTGAAATGATCAGTGACAACAAGCACATCTAAGGACCTGGTAGCGGAATCTTCTGCGGACCAAAAGTCAATGTTGACAAGCTCAAGAGGCTCAGATGTACGAATGTTTTCCAGGGGTGCTCTAACCTCAGGCTCTGGGGACTTGCCAACTATGCACCGCCTGCAGCATACTCAGTCACATCACTAGATAGACCCAGCCAATGAAACCTCTGCCTCGCTAAATACAGAGTCCTTTGCCGTCCTTGATGGCCGACCTCATCGTGAACACCTTGTAAAACTTTGTGTCGCAGCAAGAGGGGAACAACAAACAGGTAGGCTTTCTTTTTAGTTACAGGGTCCCTTGCAATACGGTACAGCACCCCATCCTTCAGAGTTAGTTTCTCCCAGTTCCTCAACAGTTTGATCACTCCAACAGTTTCCTTAGTACGCTCCCTTCTCGGCGGCCTCCATCCCCTCTCCACAAAGAAGATCACCCTGTTCAAGTCCAGATCATTTTGTTGTTTTTCTTTTAACTCATTGTGAGAGAGCACATCAGAGCCAATATTCAGGGGCACCAGGACTGCCTGAGGGAACTGGGGCAAGAGCAAAGTGTGAGGGCCCAACCCAGACTCATAATCTCTATATTGCCTGAGAACAGCAGCGACTTCCTTGGACGAGACCGAACCAGACTGAGCCACCGCTGCACACTGTGTGACGACATGTCTAGTAGAGCAGAGACAGTCACTTTTCCACCCAGTGTCACATTTTTATAGAACAGTCCATCATGTTGTTTGAGTCTCTGAATATTCTGGAGTATAGGTGTGCGTCCCATGTCCCTCTCTTCATAAACACTTTGATACACCGACTCCAAATCACCCATGTCAGCTACAGGGGAATCACATACAGGCCTAACACTTGCCCCCACCACATGTAGGCCCTCTAGTTTTCCTGCTGCTGCACTCCTTGTGAAATGGCTTTGGGTTTGACTACAGCCATAGGACACTCCGCTCTTGAGTGGTCAGGAGCATAAAGCACAGATGGTCAGACCTGCAGTGGTGTATTGTATTGTGTCCGGCGTCTCCGCACACTGCACAGGGCACACTGGGTTTGTCTCTGGAATTTTGCATGCGCCCATTGTACCTGCTGAATGGTCTGGGTTGCTGCTGTTGCTGCGCCAAAATGCGTTCAAGCAGAGAAATAATTCTGTCCAGGCGATCCGGTTCACACTCAGCTGGCTGTACTGGGGTTGCTGCGACAGCAGCCACATTTGCAGTAACTGGAGACACACTATGTAGAGGGGCGACAACCTCTTGGTGTTGTGTCAGTCACAGCACGTAATTAATTGCTTAACAACTCTGTCAAATGTGGCGGTCTTGTCACGTGAGTGCTAACCACATCCAGTCTCGGAATATGAACAAACGGGCCTTTTTTGGTTTCTGTTTTAAAGTTTAAAAATTTTATTTTTTGATATCCGAAATAGAAATTGAAATTCAAATCATTTTTAAAATTTCGCTCATCGTTTTTTGACACTGAAAAAGAGAAACGTATTGTATTTTAATTTTAAATTTTGTATTTTAAAACAAAAATCAAATAACAACTTGTTTTTTGATATCTGTTTCTGAAAGGAAAATTCAATGACCAAAAGATACACGGACGCACGGACCCTAGAGGCCGGTCGTTTTTTTTTTTTTTTTTTTTGTACGATACAAACAGTAAGAACACACAGAGTCATTAATACAGAACAAAGAAATATGTAAAAGAACAGAGCCAGGGGGAGTTTCAAGTAAATACATTAAAGATAGAGCATAACTGAATTGTTTTAGCAGCCTTCTTATTTTTTGAATCATTGATGGAATAGATATACTGTTCCGTCTCCTTACCAAAAGCAATAAAAGAAGGTTTAGAATTACAAAATTTTGCTTTGTGAATATGATATTTCCCTAAAATGATCAATAGATTAATTAGGTATATTTCTTTCTGTTTTTTACTCTTGTCATCATGGAAGCCAAAGAGTACATTTTTCCAAAACAAAGAAAAATCAACATTAAGATTAACAGTAATGTATCGGGACAGATCTTTCCAGAAAGTAATGGCATAGGGACATTGCCAGAACATCATTGTATCATTGTTTCTGGACATATTCCACAAAAAGAACAGTCAACACATATGTCATGCTTAAACCTAAGGAGATAATGCTTAGCAGGGTAATACCTATGTATGATTTTGAAAGAGACTTCTTTTACTTTATTCATAAGGAGATATTTGTGAGGAAGGTTCCATATATTCCGCCAATTCAGGTTGTTAACAAAGTTAGACCAGTAAGGAACAACATTTGTATGCTGGTAACATCTTTCTGGAATAGAGAGCGAATATTACAATTATTATTTCTCATTGTGGATGCGAAACATATTTTACCAACTGAGGTCAACTTAGGGTCCAAATCTGGTAGGCAATCTGGTTTTCCAGCCCCTTTTAAGAGAATTAAAATACCAGATGGGATGGCATCCATAACAATTGCAAACTCTCTTGGGGTGATTGGAATGCTAAAAGTGTTAAGGAATTTAGAATAATTCATCAATAATCCACTATCATTTATAAGTTGGGAGACTAGAATTATATTATTATTAAACCAAGTCTTAAAAAATAAGGATTTATTCTTGAATTTATTAATCTGATTATTCCAGATGAAGCACCTATCTGGGGAGAAATTATGTTTGTAAATTAATGACCATGTGTGGTGTAATATTTCTATGTGAAGGGTATGTTTTTGTGTGCTTAGGTTATTTCTCACTTTGAGGGGTTTATGTTACTTATCTTAGGATTTATACTTATGCATGGATGAGAATATGTTATGATAACACAGCTAGGACCATGGGAAGGTAAAAGAGAAAACATAATGTCAAAAATGTATGGTTTAAATCATGATAAGGTGGTTGTGCAAACACACACAGGGAAAATTTACTGGACAGGACAGAGAGTCTTTGTCTGGAGAAACCAGGTTTCAAAGGACGAAGATGCCGATGAGGAGGGGTCCTCAAAGCCCTAACGAAATAGACATAAATAAACTGTCATGTGAAAACTGTATAAAAGCTTGGGTCTAATGTGTAATCTTCAGTAGAGCAGGTGTGTCTACTCGGGTCGTTTATTGTGTTGGTTGTGAACAATAAAGACTCTATGGCATTGAAATGTTGGTGCGTTCATGACTTATTCCATCCGATTGTGCCAAAGTCTGAGAGGTCAGTTTTGGTCACAACACATGCTAAGAGCATTTGTTTATGAAATTTAGATAAAAATAAGGGAATTTCTTCTATTTTAAAATCACATAACAGTAAGAATTTTAGACCACCAACCTTAGAGAAGATATAGTTAGGTATAAAATTCCATGTAGATGTGGGATTTTTTAGAAATTGCTTTATCCAATTAATTTTAAAAGTATTATTGAGGGTTGTAAAATCAAGAATGTTAAGACCACCACGTTCAAAGGAGTTCATGATAACCGATTTTTTCACATAATGAGTTTGTTTTTCCAAATAAAATTGAAAAGTAACTTGTCAATTGAATTGGAGAGATTTTTGTTAACAAACAAGGGGATAGCTGCATATGTGAGACAGGATAAACCTTCTGCTTTTGTCAACAATACTCGCCCTTTCAAAGATAAATCCCTCTGCAGCCACTGATTTAGCTTTTTCTTTGTCTTATCACTAATCATATTAAAGTTTACAGAACATCTCTCCTCCTCATTTTTCATTATAGTAATCCCAAGATAAGTAATTTTATCTTTGATTGGGATGCCATAGATCTGGGAGGTGTCGCTTTCTTTAAGGGAAAAAAGTTCACACTTCTTCAGATTTAAGCAGAGTCCAGAAGCTGCTGAAAATAATTCTATTGTTTTGATAGAAATTGGCACTTGGCTGGCATCTTTTAAGAATAGTGGAGTATCATCTGCTAGCTGCGTGAGGATTATTTCTCTTTCTGCAAATTGAAATTCCTTTTAAAGTACTATTTTTAATATGGGTGGAAAGAAGTTGAGAACATAAAATGAATAAATAAGGGGAGGCAGGGCAGCCCTGTCGGATACCTCTTTGCAGCTCAAATCTAGGTGAAGTTCCATTTTTAATTCTGATAGAGCTATTGCCTTTGCAGTACATTGTTTTAACAGCTTTACCAAAAAAAATCCCCAAAACAAAATTTCTCAATAGTTTGAAATATAAAGTTATGCTCTACTGTGTCAAAGGCTTTATAGAAGTCCAAGAAGAATATATAACTATCATCTGGACATAAAAATGAATAATCAATTATATCTAAGACAAGCCGAATATTGTTTGAAATGTGCCTTTTTCTCATGAATCCTGATTGGACTTTATCAATAATAGGGTCTAAAACATTTTTTTAATTGTTTTGCAATAATTGAAGCAAAAATTTTGTAGTCGGTGTTCAGTAATGAAATAGGTCGACAATTGTCTATATATAGTGGATCTTTATTTGGTTTGGGGATTAACATAATTAAACCTTGTGTCATCGAGGGCGGTAAAGAGCCTTTTTCAATACTTTCTAATATTACTTCAAGTAGAAAAGGAGCTAGTTCTTGTGTAAAAGCTTGATAAAACTCTGCAGAGAGGCCATCAACACCAGGAGATTTGTTAGTTTTACAATGTTCAATTGCAAATGTAATTTTCTGCAATGTAATAATGTCATCGCAGAGTTTCCTATTATCCTGAGAGATTGGATTGATGATAAAAGAGTTCAAGAATGTAGAGGATGATTTATGGCAGTATTGAGATTTATATAAATTACTATAGAAGTCCGCACAAAAAACAGCTATGCTCTTCGGATTATCAGTTACATTGTTATTGATATTAAGTTGCTGGATTAAATTATATTTCCCATGATATCTTTCTAAGACAAAAAAGTACGCAGAGTTCTGTTCCCCTTCTTCAATCCACTTTTTCCTTGACCTTATAAAGGCACCTTTTGCTTTGTTAGAGAAGATCTCATTTAGTTTAAGTTGTTCTGAAATTAAAGATAGTCGTTCCTCTTCTGATATATCAGCAGGGTCCTTCTGGTACAAGGTAATTATTTTAGAGACCACTCTTTCTTCCTCCAGTTTACGTTTTTTTGATAAGATACTACCATAATTCCTTAAATATTGGCCAGTTTTAAATTTTTTAATTTCTTAATTGCTACCAAAAACATTCTCTGATTTTGCTTTATTCCAGAATTTCATTATTAGATTCTTTATATTTGATTGTACTACATTGTGTTGCAGGAGTGAACTGTTTAGTTTCCAGTAAGCAATCCTACATCTTGTGGAGGGGGCAGAGTGCGTATAAAGACAGAGACCGCATTATGATCAGTTAATGGGGTTGTGATGATATTAACTGATATTTTATCAATATTCAAATTATCTGAAACTAACCAATAGTCCAATCTTGAACGTCTGGTGGCATTTCTATTACTCCAAGTAAAAGCACTTATGTTAGGGTTGTTAAAGCTCCATACATCAATTAAGTTAATTTTTTCCATAAATAATGTTAAGTTATCATTAACTGCAGTGGAAACACGTAGAGGCCAGCAGTCAATATTGTGATCCAGAATCATATTAAAATCCCCACCTATTATAATACCTGAATTTGGAAAATTATTAAGTGTATTTTGTACATGCTTCTCTAAAGTATCAAGTGTAACAGGTTCATTAATAATATTGTAATTACACAAAATTGTCTTTTTGTTTTGTGTGGCTGTTCATACCTGGTATTAGATTTTTGTGCTGTCTCGGTCCTTCACATACTTCTCCTGTATTATTGTTTATTCTTCTTCGTTTGTTTTTTTGTGTGCACCAGTACAAAAGCAGGGTTTGCAACTTCCTCTTCCCTTTTGTAAATTCTGTGTTGGAAGAGGTAAGTTAGTCAGTGTAATCCTCTGTTTTAAATGTCATTCTTTTATTATTTTGTTATAAATTATCATTGTTGTAATGTTACTTTGCCAATTAAGTTTATATTGCGCATCGATGTTGGTTTTATGTTTCAGTTTATTGTAAGAAGAGTTAGCTAACTCGTTCACTGTTTTCTACAGTTTGGGGCTGGGCCGAGTAAAAAAGGCACATGTTGATCAGTACTTTATTATTTTCATCCAGATTAAACGTTCCCACTGTGTCTCGTGATTCCTAACGCACTACATCACCAAATAACACAACGCAGAAGTACAACGGTTGCATTGGTGCCAGGACCCGGATCTTTGGCTTCATCTGGCGGGACTCTCGTGTGTCTTCTCTGCCTGCCACGCCCAACCTTGGAGCTCGCTGCGGCGCTCGCTACGGAAGACGGCGGGAACGTGCTACGGACTTAGAGCGTGCCGCGGGGCTCTGTGTGGCCTCATCACTGCTTTGGAGAGTGCAACGAGTGTTGGTATCAAGTGCTGGTAACTAAGAAAGTGCTGTTAATGCGGTATATGATGTGGATGTGAAGAAAGGTTAAAGGACATTTTTTTTATTTTGAGGTGGTATATTGTGTCCTCTTTATTTTGGTGAGCTCTGCTTTTATTTTACAAACTTTATAGTGCTTTTGGACAATTTTTCTTTTAGTGCATCCTGCCACGTACTGTATTTTTTTTTCTGAATTGTGCAATGGAGAATATTAATACATTTGGTGGAGGGAGGGGGTTTGGGTCTTGTATCCCCACATCTGCTGTTGGTAAAGGGGTGTACTTTTGTTTTCTCCAGATGCATCCACACCAAAGCCGCTTAATGGTGGTTCGGCTCAGGCTGGTTATGTCACCTTTGACTCTCCACAATGTGATCTTAGTTCTGGTTTGAATGGAAATGAAGGTGTCAATGAGAAACTCATAACTGAAATAGCTTTGCAGATTGGGGTTTCTATTGGTGAGAGTATTGCTACCTGTATTGAGCACCGTCTGGGTAATGCCACGGGTTCAAGTGCAGTTGGGGCAGTTACTAATGATTCATCAATGCTAAATGTCATTGTACGCCAGGATGTGAAGGAGCCTGTGAGTTTCAAAGGGGATGGTACTGATACGTGTTCTGTTCGGGAGTGGGAGGATATGATGTTGTCCTATATGAATAAGCGGAGTATTCCGGTGGCTGAACAGGCGGGGGAAATCATGTCAAAGCTTGTGGGGAGGGCACGTGAAGTGGTTAAAGTGGCGTTCGTAGTAAGCCAGGTTTGACTTTGACTGAAGGCGCGGATCCCATTTTTGAAATACTGAACACCCCTTTGACTATTGGCTGAGACTTAACAGAGCTCTGGAAGCGACTGAAGATTCTTTGAGAAGACAAAAAAGACTTTTGACTATCTGTCACGTGACATGGCTGCTATGTTTGTCCAGAACTGTCCAGACCCTGAACTGTCACTCATTTTAGGGTGCAAGGCCTATGCATCAATGGACGGTTGCTGATATTCATGAAAAGTTGGTGGAACATTGTAGAAATCACAGACAAACTTCCAAGCAGAAAATTGACACTTTTGTGTGTTCACAACACCAAGAGGTTGTCGCCCCTCTACATAGTGTGTCTCCAGTTACTGCAAATGTGGCTGCTGTTGCATCAACCCCGGTACAGCCAGCTGAGTGTGAACCAGATCGCCTGGACAGAGTTATTTCTCTGCTTGAACGCATTTTGGCGCAGCAACAGCAGCAACCCAGACCATTCAGCAGGTACAATGGGCGCATGCAAAATTCCAGAGTCAAACCCAGTGTGCCCTGTGCAGTGTGCGGAGACGCCGGACACAATACAATACACCACTGCAGGTCTGACCGTCTGTGCTTTAGCTGTTATGCTCCTGACCACTCAAGAGCGGAGTGTCCTATGGCTGTAGTCAAACCCAAAGCCATTTCACAAGGAGTGCAGCAGCAGGAAAACTAGAGGGCCTACATGTGGTGGGGGCAAGTGTTAGGCCTGTATGTGATTCCCCTGTAGCTGACATGGGTGATTTGGAGTCGGTGTATCAAAGTGTTTATGAAGAGAGGGACATGGGACGCACACCTATACTCCAGAATATTCAGAGACTCAAACAACATGATGGACTGTTCTATAAAAATGTGACACTGGGTGGAAAAGTGACTGTCTCTGCTCTACTAGACAGCGGCTCAATGGCTTGTACATTAAGCTCCAGTCTGGTCCCTCAACTGTTACAGCATGCTGTTTTAAAGGAGCCCACCCTTCAGCCCACAAACATTGTGTTAATTGGGTGTGGGGGTTCGAGGACTCTACCTTTAGGGTTATACGAACTTGAAATGTAAATGTCCGGCTGTAGAGTGATTGTCCCAACTTTAGTTGTTAATGGCCAGAGTGACGATTTGATTGTTGGCAGTAACCTTTTACGATACGTGATTAGTGGATTGAAAACGGTAATTCAAGATCAGAGCTGCGGGAGTGATGCAGCACATAGGCTGTTTAGTTTGATGACCGGAGTGGTTACTGTTAATCTGATCTGATGTGATCGGAACTGTCAAAATCAAGAGAGCTGTCACTCTAGAGCCGATGACTGAGCACCTGGTGTGGGGTAGACTACAGCTCGTTGACAAACAGTTTGCTGGTAGTGAAGTCGTAATAGAGCCTACTATTGCTAAATCGAGACCGAACGGTAATAGTGGGTAGGTCAGTTGCTGTTTTAAGAGAGTGGCTGGCTGCCACTCAAATTGATCAATCCATCCCATAATAATGTCACCCTAAAAAGGAATGCTAAGATAGCCGATGTGTCCCTGTGCGAGTCTGTTGGGGACTTTAGTGGTGGGCAGACTTTTGTTTGTCAGCATGTGCAGTTTCTGAGCACTGTTAAAACTGAGAGCAGCCTTGTGTTTGACACTTCTACCTTGCCTGATCATTCCCGAGTTCAGACAGGTTGTGCTATTGCTGGTTCACCTCAGCCACAGTTATGTGAACTAGGGTTGTCAGACATTGAGTCATGTGAAGTTTCCTCTGTGGGCAAAGCTAAGCTGACTGAACTCATTGTTAAGTATCAGTCTATTTTTTCGAGAGACAAGTTAGACTGTGGCAAGGCCACTGGGTATCTGCACCGCATCAGAGTCACAAAAAACCCTTCCGACTTCCGTGTCGGCGTATACCACCAACGCAATATGAGAAGCTGAGAGAGGTTTTAAATGACATGGAGGAGCGTGAAATCATTAGGAAGTCCAGCAGTGAGTTTGCATCACCCTTGGTAATTGTCTCAAAGAAAACAGGGGACCTGAGAATATGCAATGATTTCCGCTGGCTCAATGCTCGAACTGTCAAGGATGCGCACCCGCTCCCTCATCCTGCTGACGCACTATCGGCGCTGGGCGGTAATGGCTTTTTCTCAACGATGGATCTTACCTTAGGGTATTACAATGTGGAGGTTCATGAGGATGACAGGAAATATACAGCCTTTCCATCGCCTTTTGGATTATATGAATACAATCAGATGCCTCAGGGTCTTTGCAACAGTCCGGCGACGTTCATGAGGATGATGTTGGGCATCTTTGGTGATCAAAACTTCCTCAGCTTATTGTGCTATCTGGACGATGTTTTAGTGTTTGCCCCACTGAAAGTCTGGCCCTTGGTCGTTTACAAATGGTTTTTCAAAGACTCCAGTGCCACAATCTCAAGCTGGCACCCAAGAAATGCAACTTTCTAAGACGGTCAGTTAAGTTCCTAGGGCATATCATCAATGCCAATGGCATTCAGTCTAATCCAGATAAGGTCGCAGCCATTAACTTGTTAACAGAGTCTGACCTTATGGAGAATGGCACGAATATCCCCTCTCAGCGCAAAGTTCTTTCGTTCCTGGGTATGGTAGTGTACTACCAGCAGTTTATTGAGAGCTGTTCAGCTATGGCCAAGCCACTGTTTAGACTCACGTCGGGTCCAAGGGTCGCGGCTCGTGAGAAAGTGTCAGACTCGAAAGAAACTTAGTGTTGGTGACTGGACAGAGGAATGTAGGTCAGCTTTCAACAAACTGAAACAGGCCCTGTTGGACCACGTCATCCTCGCTCACCCAAACTTTGATGAACCATTTTTGCTTTCAGTCGACGCCTCTGCAGACGGGTTAGGCGCTGTTTTATCAGAAGTTCCTGCTGGTGGCACTACAGCTAGGCCAATTGCTTTTGCTAGCAAGTCCCTCAGTTATGCTCAGTCAAAATACCCTGCGCACAGACTAGAGTTTTTTGCACTGAAGTGGGCGGTGTGCGATAAGTTCCACCACTGGTTGAGAGGTCATAAGTTTACAGTGTGGACAGACAATAATCCGTTAACTTATATATTGTCTAAAGCTCGTCTGGATGCGTGCGAGCAGAGGTGGATTTCTAAACTTGCACCCTTCCAGTTTGATATCAAGTACATTCCGGGACCTCGGAATGTGGTCGCTGAGAGCCATTTGTACAGTCCAGTACGTCCCATCTTTTGACCAGGGTACCATACGTCAAACTACTCGCCGAGGCTACGGCTGTGGGCACCACTGGTGTTCAAGATGCTTTACGGTGGTCCGCCAACCCACCTGATTCGACATCAGAGTGTGGCCGACATGTCGTCACACAGTGTGCAGCGGTGGCTCAGTCTGGTTCGGTCTCGTCCAAGGAAGTCGCTGCTGTTCTCAGGCAATATAGAGATTATGAGTCTGGGTTGGGCCCTCACACTTTGCTCTTGCCCCAGTTCCCTCAGGCAGTCCTGGTGCCCCTGAATATTGGCTCTGATGTGCTCTCTCACAATGAGTTAAAAGAGAAACAACAAAATGATCTAGACTTGAACAGGGTGATCTTCTTTGTGGAGAGGGGATGGAGGCCGTCGAGAAGGGAGCGTACTAAGGAAACTGTTGGAGTGATCAAACTGTTGAGGAACTGGGAGAAACTAACTCTGAAGGATGGGGTGCTGTACCGTATTGCAAGGGACCCTGTAACTAAAAAGAAAGCCTACCTGTTTGTTGTTCCCCTCTCGCTGCGACACAAAGTTTTACAAGGTGTTCACGATGAGGCCGGCCATCAAGGACGGCAAAGGACTCTGTATTTAGCGAGGCAGAGATTTCATTGGCTGGGTCTATCTAGTGATGTGACTGAGTATGCTGCAGGCGGTGCATAGTTGGCAAGTCCCCAGAGCCTGAGGTTAGAGCACCCTGGAAAACATTCGTACATCTGAGCCTCTTGAGCTTGTCAGCATTGACTTTTGGTCCGCAGAAGATTCCGCTACCAGGTCCTTAGATGTGCTTGTTGTCACTGATCATTTCACTAAAATGGCGCACGCATTCTTGTGTCCCAAACAGTCAGCCAAAACAGTCGCTCATCAGCTGTGGAATTACTTTTGTATTTATGGATTCCCTAAGTGGCTACATTCGGATCAAGGAGCCAACTTTGAGAGCGCACTTATTGCTGAGTTGCTCAGCGTTGCTTGGGTGCAGAAGTCACACACTACTCCCTATCACCCCATGGGGAATGGCTCATGTGAAAAGATGAACCGCACATTGGGCAACATGATTCGAGCGCTGCCCCCGAGAGCAAAACACCGTTGGCCTGATGCTCTGAAATCGCTGACATTTGCTTACAATTGTACTGTACACGAAACAACTGGCTATGCACCATTTCTGCTCATGTTCGGTAGAGTGCCACGTCTTCCGGTAGATGTTGTGTTTGGTTCGGTTCTTAACGACCCAGAGGTTGTGGACTATGATCGCTATGTGGAGTCTTTGCGGAAAACCCTGAGAGAGGCAATGGCCGTGACACAGTCAATGGCGACAAAGCAACTTTTTTTTTTTTTATTTTTTTTTTTATTGATTTTCCAATAAAACAAACAATAACCAGATAACGAACAATTACATTGTCAAAAGAAAATAAGTTCCATTCAAAAATAACATTCCAAATATATTGCTTAAAGCAGCAGTGACAAAAATAAAATAGGACAGAACAAAAATGTCACACTCCAAATATTAATATACGTGTCTTTTTATTTCTTAAGGAAATCAATTAGAGGTGCCCACATCTCTCCAAATTGCTGCGCTTTACCCCTTGCTGTATATGTTAACTTCTCTAAAGTGACAGACATTGCCATCTCTTTGATCCAGGAGTGTGCAGAAGATATTTCAGTCTCTTTCCAACTCAAAGCAACCATCCTCCTGGCTTGTAGAAGGCGAAAGTCTATAAGAGTCTTCTGATTGTTATTGATTGAAATATGATCTGGGTATATCCCCAGAATACAGAGTTTTGCAGTGCACGGTAGTTGAGTTTTTGTGATGTTATTTAGGGTAAAGACAACCATTTTCCAAAAGGTTACCAATTTAGGGCATTCCCATACACAGTGATTTAAATTTCCCTTCTCAGTTAAACATTTCACACATGTGTCCGGAATGTGCGGAGACCATTTATTAAGGATTTCAGGGGTTATGTATGTCCTCATCAACCATTTATGTTGCAGTAGCTTCATTCTTGTATTAATGGTTTGTATTTGGGCTTCTGAGCATGCTTTTGACCACTCAGTTTCCTCGACATCCTCTTTAATATCCAAACTCCAAGCCCTCATTCTATCTTTACTGGATTCTTTATCAATTGAAATAAGTGTAGCATATAATATAGAAATTTGGCGTTTCCCACATTCATGCTTTATCATAATATTTTCCAGACAGGATAGTGGCAGCTCCCGAAGGGCATTGCAATGTTTTGATGAAATAAAGTGTTTCAACTGTAAGTACTTAAAAAATGTTTTTGAGGAATTGAATATTTCAGACTCAGGTCATTAAATGTTAACAAAGTGCCTTTGTCATATAAATCCCCAATTTTCTGCACACCTCTGCCAGCCCAAACCCTAAAACCGCCATCTGCCCTGCCCGGGGTAAACTGTGTATTATTCCAGATAGGAGAGAACTGAGAAATAGGGGGTGTATCACCAATATGTTTATGAGCTTTGAACCATATATCAATTGTATTCTTTAGAAAAGGATTTGTTGTTTGTTTTTTTAAGGTTTTTGGATCTAATGAGTATATGTATAATTTTAATGGGAGCTTAGATATTGTTTGTTCAATATAAACCCAGGCTGGAGGAGACCGTGTCTGGAAATAAAACATAGCGCTTCGAAGCTGAGCAGCCCAATAATACCACTGTAAATTCGGCATCTGTAAGCCACCCCTGTCATATGGAAGATACAGTAGTCTAAGCCTGAGTCTGGGTTTTCTATTGTTCCAGATAAATCTACAAAGAATTTTGTTAATTTCCTTAAAAAAATGTTTTGGCAATGGCAGTGGGAGTGACTGAAACAAATGTAAAAATTTCGGCAGAATTACCATCTTAATCAGATTAATTTGGCCAATCATCGATATAGGCATTGTCGTCCATCTTTCAATTAATTTACGTACTTCACCCATTAACGGGTCATAATTTGCTTTAACAATTGTATCAGTTTGAGGGGTGATCTTAACTCCAAGATATGTAAATCGTTCTACTGCATTAAGAAAGGGCGATCTTATGACTGGTTTACTCCTTTCCTCCTTATTTAGGAAGAGTATGGAGGATTTTGTATCATTTATATTATATCCCGAAAACTTACCAAACCTATTAATTATTTGTAATATTGTCAAAGTCAAAGTCAAAGTCAAATTTATTTATATAGCACATTTACAGATGGCTGAGCCACACCAAAGTGCTTCACAATAAAATGCTAAGTGCATTAAACAAAGGAAGACAAAGAAGAAATAGTAATCATAATATATAAAATTATTAAAATAAAATAAGGAAAGGCAACAAAACAAATAACTACAGGAGTTAAAAAATGTAAGCCTTTCGCTATCCTTTGACACTAATCAAAGGCTAGAGAAAAGAGGTGAGTCTTTAAGAGAGACTTAAAAGTGTTTGGAGACTGGGCTGCACGGATGTGGAGGGGGAGGTAGTTCCAGAGTCTGGGGGCTGCTACTGCAAAAGCTCTGTCCCCTTTGGTTTTTAGCTTGGACCTGGGCACTTCCAACAGTAGTTGGTCAGCTGACCGTAATGCTCTGGAGGGGGTGTAGTGGTGGAGAAGCTCTGATAGGTAAACACATTCAAAGCGGAGTTAACAACTGCTTCTGAAAAGTTTTGTAAAATTCTATGGGCAAGCCATCAGGCCCAGGAGTTTTACCTGAAATTACGCTTTTTATGGCTTGCAATAGTTCTTGTTCAGTTATGTCATTATCCAGTTCTTTCCTGACCTCCTCATTAAGTACTTGGAATTGAAGATGGTCAAGAAAAGCATCTCGATCAACAAGATCGGCAGGAGATTCTGATCTATACAGGGATTGATAAAAGTCTTTGAATGCATTATTAATATCCTGTGGATCGTTTGTGATTCCACCTGATTGTGTGGTTATGCCATTAATGGCTCTTTCAGATTCTATTTTTAATTCTCCATGCTAACAATTTACCAGCCTTTTCCCCCTGATCATAAAAGGCTTGTTTTAGCCACAGTAGACTTTTTGCTGCATTATCACTTGTAAGTTTATTATATTGCGCTCTTAGAACTAGTAATTGTTTTTGTTTGCCATAGTCCTCTTGCCTATTTATGTCTTTTTCTAGTGATTTTATTTGTTTCTCTAATTTAACCATTTCTGACTTTTGTTTCTTGTTTCTATTGCTTGTAAAGCTGATAATTTTCCCTCTAATGTATGCTTTAAACGCTTCCCATCTAATTGATGCGTTAGTTTGGTCAGTATTAATTTCAAAATACATGTCAATCTTTTTTTTTATATATTCAATAAACTCTGGACTTTGGAGCCTACCTGTAGGCGCCAGTTAGTGAAAGATATTTTTAGCTTGTCAAAGAATATAGATAAGGAAATTGGTGAATGGTCACTTATAACTATACAATCATACCAACAGTTTTTGATTTTTGACACCAGTTCTTGAGATACTAAAAAATAATCAATACGTGATTTTGATTTATGTATCCCTGAATAACAGGAGTATTCCAATTTTCCCGGGTTAGTTTCCTCCATATCTCTGTCAGATTTAAGTCAGTCATATATTGTATTATGGTTTTCCTAGATTTAGCTTTTTGGGTGTCGGATTTTGTTGATCGGTCTACTGAAGGGTCCAAAGTACAATTAAAGTCCCCACCTATTATGTTTAGACCTTGTAAAGACAATAAGGTTAAAAAAAAATTTTCAAAAAATTTGGGTTTGTCTTCATTAGGCCCATAAATGCTAGCCAGGTTTAATGTAATAGAAAGTATATTACCCTGAGCAATAACAAACCTTCCTTGAGGGTCTTGAACAATATTAGTAAGTTGAAAGGGAATTGTCCTATGGATAAGAATTAGAACGCCTCGAGCATAATTATTATATGTTGCGTGTACCACTTGGCCAGGCCATCTTCGTCGCACACGTTTAATTTCAGAAATTGTAAGATGTACTTCCTGAAGAAAAAATATTTTTGAGTGTAATTCTTTAATCCTGTTCATAACCTGTTTCAATTTAGTTAGCTTATTGAGTCCCCGGATGTTCCAGCTTGTAAATTTCAGATCAGACAGTTTAGAATTTTCCATAATGTTTTAGGAACGTAATAAATATCCGTATTGAGTGTGACATATAAAACAAAACAAATTAAAAAAAGATAAAAATAACAAATGAACCTATTAGAACAAGTCCCCTTAATCCTTGAAATCCCATTCCCCTCCCTTACTTAAACAACCTATGTAAGGGCAGTGCCAATCCACACCAACGAGGAGTGACAAAAACTGTGTAGAAACACTTCTCAGACAACTTACCCAGCTCGTCCCCGCAACTCCGCATTCACCATCTCTAGTGTGAAACGACTCATGCCAAAAATTTAATTGTACAAGCCTACTTGGTACGTAACAAAAAGTGTCCACCAGATATGGTAGTTAGAGTCCACATACAGAAAAATATATATTCATATATAAAGTGCAAATGAAAAAAATAAAATAAAATAAAATAATAATAATAATAATAAATGCATACGCGCACACGCACGCACACACACAGCACTTTTTGTCCTCAAATCCAGTTATCCATATACAGTGGCTGTACTTAAATTACATATCTAGTTCGGTAGGAAGTTCTCTGCTTCTTCAGGTGTGGAGAAAAGAATTATTTTCCCCTCGTGAAGAATTCTCATCCTGCAAGGGTGTAATTGAAATCCCCTAAAGGATCCAGCCGCCATGAACTTTTTCTTTGCTGCGTTGAATGGACTTCGTGTCTTCATGGTTTCCGCTGAGAAATCTTGTGCAAAGAAGATCTTGTGGTTCTCGTGGGTGATCACACGCTTTTTGGCTGTTTGAAACACAAGCTCCCGATCTTGGAATAGTGAAAACCGAATGATTACCGCTCTGCTCTGACCCGGCCTCGGTTTCACCAAAGTGCGGTGTGCTCTTTCCAAGACGAAAGTTCTGGAGGTATCGAGACCCAGCCAGATCGGTAGCATGCGCGGAACAAAGTCCACCATGGGTTGAGTTTTTTCCGCTGACTCTGGTAGTCCCACAAGCCTCAAATTCTTGCGTCTGCTACGATTCTCCAAGCCTTCCGTCTTTGAATCCAAATAGGCAATGCGTTTTACAGCATCAGTTAGTTGCAGTTTCACTCTTTCTGTACCATCTTCTGTGATCCCTATCCGGTCCTCAGCTTCCGTTAGCCGCTTATCATTAGCAACAATATCCGCTTTTAGATCAACAAAACTTCTCTGCACCGCAGCAACAGAACCATTCATTTCAGTTATACGTTTCTCCACATTGTCGAGCTTATTCCCAAAGTCATCCACAGCACTTATCTTTGTGTTACTCGAAGAAACATTGGTACGTAGAGACTGCAGCTCACTTAGCACAGCGGCTAGACCGGCCTGCTGTGCATCGGCTATGTTGCTAGCAGCGTCAGCGGCTAACACATTCGTGTTCTGCTTCTTTGCGAACCGCGTGGTTTTATTACAAACCCCACAGCCTTCAATGGTCGGTTGTTTAGACATCGTGCTGACCCGGTTTTAAGTATGCCCAAGTCGTATTTTTAAGATATTTTGCGAAGCTGCGGGGAGCACTCGAACTAAGCTGCCATCTTGGTCCGCGACCCCACAGCGCCCCCCCGGCGACAAAGCAACTTAAGCGCTATACGGATCTGTACAACAAGAAAGTGCGTGGTGCTCCAGTAGAAGTGAATGATCATGTGTTATTAGCCAACAAGGGAGAGCGTGGGAAACGGAAGCTCGCTGATCGTTGGGAAGATACAATCTATGTTGTGATTGAGAAAAATGACGGGAGTCACACTTTTAAGATCGAGAACCCCACTACTGGTCAAATAAAGGTTGTTCATCGTAACCTGATCATGCCAGTAAACTTCCTGCCTCTGCCTGATTCGGATTTTGGTGCTCATGAGCAGGAAATTGTGTCCCCTGAGTCAAGTTCAGTGAACATCAGTGTTGACGGGTCAACAATCAACGATGTTGAGTTTTGAACAAGAGTATGGGTGTCAGAGCTGCCATCGACATCTGGTAGCTTTGTTGAAGGGGAAATTTGTGATTCAGTGAATTTTGCAGTCTCGGAAGCTGCAGGCGTTGAACAGTGCGACCTCGTCCCAGCCGCTTGTACAGTGCCTGAGACTGTGGACACCTTTGACTCTGTTCGGCCTACTGGACCTACTGTGACTGATACCGACTCAGTTCCTGCCCGTCGCTCTAGAGCTGGGCGGTTTCTAAAACCAGTGACTAGATTCATAGAGATGATGCAACAGAGACCTGCATTAACATTTTGAGTTATTGGTGTGGGATTACAGTCTTATATTTTAGTTTTGTTTCGTAAAGGATTTCACAGCATTTTGTTATGTTGTTTCTTTCAGTTAAACATTACTACAAGTCTGTTGGAGGTGTTTTACAGTTACATGTTTATAGAATATGTAAGTGGGCATATTTTTTCCCTATGTGTGTAGATAGGATTTGGCCAATATATTTCTCTCACTGATATTTGGCGATGGTTTTCGAAACTAGGTTTGTAACATTGAGCAGATTTAAACAACTTCCCACACTGGTCACATACGTACTGGTCTTTGTTCATATCAGAGTGAGTTTTAAGGTGGACTTTTAAATCATAAGGACGAGCAAACGCTTTTCCACACTGATGACAGCAATGAATGAGCTGATGTTGTCTTAAAGTGTATGAAAAAGCAAATGATTTGCCACACTTGTCACAAACATGTGTTTTTTCTCCTGTGTGCACAACTTCATGTTTCTTCAAATAATCTTTTCGTATGAAAGACTTCCCGCAGAGATCACAATTGTAAGGTTTCTCTCCACTGTGGATGCTCTGATGGTACTTCAGATTCTGAATGTTGATAAATGACTTGCCACAATCCTTACAAGTGTAGCGTTTATTCTCATGGAAGATCTGTTGGTGTGCATTAAGCTTACACTTGTATTTAAAAACTTTTCCACACTGGTTACAAGTGTAGCGTTTATTCTCATGGTAGATCTGTCGGTGTTTATTAAGATGACACTTGTATTTAAAAACTTTCCCACACTGGTTACAAGTGTAGCGTTTATTCTCATGGTAGATCTGTCGGTGTTTATTAAGATGACACTTGTATTTAAAAACTTTCCCACACTGCTTACAAGTGTAACTTTTATTTCATGATTCCTCGGTGATGTATTCGGAACAGTAGTGATGACAGTTCCTGTACTCGAAGACTTGTGGTATTTTGTGTAATTCTAGGGGGGTGAATGTAACAGGTTCATTAATAATATTATAATTACACAAAATTGTCTTTTTGTTTTGTGTGGCTGTTCATACCTGGTATTAGACTTTTGTGCTGTCTTGGTTCTCCACATACTTCTCCTGTATTATTGTTTATTCTTCTTCGTTTGTTTTTTTGTGTGCACCAGTATAAAAGCGGGGTTTGCAACTTCCTCTTCCCTTTTGTAAATTCCGTGTTGAAAGAGGTAAGTTAGTCAGTGTAATCCTCTGTTTTAAATGTCATTCTTTTATTATTTTGTTATAAATTATCATTGTTGTAATGTTACTTTGCCAATTAAGTTTATATTGCGTATCGATGTTGGTTTTATGTTTTAGTTTATTGTAAGAAGAGTTAGCTAACTCGTTCACTGTTTTCTACAGTTTGGGCTGGGCCGAGTAAAAAAGGCACATGTTGATCAGTACTTTATTATTTTCATCCAGATTAAACGGAGAGAGTTCCCAAAGTTCCCACTGTGTCTCGTGATTCCTAACGCACCACATCACCAAATAACACAACGCAGAAGTACAACGGTTACACAAGCAGTATATCGTTTTCATGGTTAGAATTATAACCATATATATTAATAACTATCAAAGTAACATTTTCAATGGTTAATACTTGAAAAATAAAATGCCCTGATGTATCATTGACAGATAAGAGAACAGATCCTGAAAAATTATATTTTAGAGTCGCAACACCAGCAGAATGTTCAGACCCGTGAACCTGCCATAGATCATTCCCCCATTGGCATCTCCAAAATCTACCATCATCCGGAACAGAGTGTGACTCTTGAATAAAACATAAGTCAGATTTGTGCTGCTTGACAAACAAAAATAATGCCTTGCGTTTAACAACGTTCCTTATCCCCCTGGCATTGAGAGTAATGATAGATAAAGACGTATTAACAACAACTGATAGAACAATATGAGGTAAAAGTATGCGGGAGAAAAAGTAAAATAAACTAGACTTTAACCTTACTGTAGGGAGCTGCACCAATGAACTTTTAGGTACAAAGCAAAATTAAGTGAAACACTGTAGACCAATGAGATATCTAGGTACTCAGTCGACAACTTAAGAAATACCAGATATTAGCAACTAATAGCCATAAAATGTTATAAAGAGCACTGCAAATAATTGAGCAGGATGTAATAGACTATGTCATATAAACAAATAGTTGAGTGTCATTGAAGAGCTCAACAACCTTTATATGTTATAGGTTAACTCAACATTTTTGCAGGAAAGTAGACTTCTTTGCGGCCTTCCAAACAGCGTTGCGGTAAATGCGAGCACTAAATTGCATAATTATCCCTCGAGGCTTGGTGGCTCCTTTCTTTAGTTGGCCAAGACGATGCACTGAGTCAATAACATCAGGAGTTTGTCCTTGTGCTCAGGCAGGATGGACTGACAGATGTGTAAAACCTCTTGGCGGAGGTTCTGGTCTTTGTTTTCAGCCACACCGAAGAGTCACAGGTTCCACCGTCGCAATTAGTTTTCCAGCTCAGTAACTCGTTGTTCCAGTAGGCTCGTCTTTTTCTCCGCCATGCAGACACGGTTATCAATGTGTGTCATTTTATCTTTCACTTTACTTATCTCAGAGCAGGCAAAATCAACCGTCTTCTTTGGCCCCTCAATCTTCAGTGTATTGTTGGAAATCATTTTCTCCACACTTATTTCCAGGGAGTCAATTCTTGTGTTAAATCTTGTGAGATTCTCTGGACAATACTTTCACTGTCTATATCCACGGAGCGCTGCGGCTTAATTTTTTTTGACGCAGGAGGTTTAGAAGGAGTTATGGGAAGAGGGGGAAAATCAGGGTCCCCGACGGAGATCACAGGTACATCTGCCATACAGTAGTCGTGTAGGTTGTTCACAAGCGGATTGTTCGTCGATACCTGCATGCTGCCGTAGTTGTGAAATGCTAGCTAGTGATGCTGTTAGCCAAGGTAGTTCTTCACGTGCGTCGTTAAAAAGTAAAAATTCTATACAATATCAATAAGAAGATACGGAGCACTTATCTCTGCATTAAGGCATCACCGAAATATATTAACTTAACTATGAATCACTAGTATGCAAGTCTTAAGGTAATCAGCTCCTAAACTTACACGCGCTTACTCCGCCATCTTGTGCTGACGTGCACCTTCTCCTTTGCCGGGAATTCTGCGCTGTACACAGGAGCGCGCACTACGTAACATCCGGGTAGATTTCCCAACAAAACCGGCCCAGGCGCTTCACAATAAAATGAGCCTACAGGCTCATTGAGATAACAGTTTTTAACAAATAATGTCTTAGTCATCTCATCTAATTATGGTCGGCTCATATTTGTGCAAATAAAAACGTTATTTGAGCTTAAAAAGTTACGTAGTGCCCCTTTGAGGCAAGAATCGCTGAATCGCTCATTCCTTTTCAAACTCCCGACCATAGATGGCGCTAATAAGCGTCCTGAACCCTATGCGCTGCACCCTGAAGCAAGTAACAGAAGAAGAAGATACAAGAAATACAGCAGGGGAAAACCAGGAAAACTACGCGAAAAGACCACTGGTGATGAAAATCTTAGCTCAACTGAGACTAGGTATGTTACAATGAAATGTCATCCTTGAGTACTTACGCTCTTAAACTTTACATCTTGAATTAAATACTTTGCTTGTGTGTTCGTTTGTGAACATGAGTGAATCAGCTGTCATAGCAGGAGAGCACCATGTTAACCTCATAGTATAGGCTGCTGCATGTTCAAAACATCAGTTTCTAGCATTTATTCACATGGCATTTTTCTTTTTATTAACAGGCCAAAAGGACTCACTTTGGATGAAGATTATTTTCTGTAGAACTTAACAGCACTTTTTCAAACAGGTAAGAGATGTATTCCAAAGAATTTAACAAATATGGAAAATTTGTTCAACAGAAGTTAGGCAAGGCTCGTTTTTTAACCGAGAGTAAAGTTATTAAACCAACATGACCATGAATTCTTTAAGGTTTCAAAGATGTCCCAAAAGAGACCTCTGCCAGGACAAAAGCAAAACCTTTTATTTTATTTAAAGAATAATCCAAGTGAAAAAAGACAGACAACACACTGACAGAACAGCCAGAACAATTGATAGAAATGACAGGACAGACAGAGGAGCAACGAACGGGAATAAGGGAGCAACAGGCAGAAATGATAGACGAACATGCAGAAGAGCAACATGAAGGACAGATAGAAGCACATGTAGAGGAGCAACAGACAGGACAAATGGAACGAGCAACATGTCAGATGGAAGAAGACACAGAGGGACAGATAGAAGAGACCCCCCCAATCCAACAGCAGGGCCAGAAGAGTCGTGCTCTGGCTGGAGCAGAAACATATAGATCCATTTTCAAACAGGAGCGGACCTCTTCATGGCCATTTATTACCAGAGGGAGCTGCAACACGCACTGCTGGTGTGCAGTCTGCCGTATTGAAAATTCATGTTGCCACCAGGGTGTTGCAGATGTAGTGCGCCACATAAAACCAAAGGCCACCAAGAAAAGCAAAGGCACTACAGTCCACAGCCACAATATTTTAATATGCAATGCCTGTTTCCTCTGTTGGGGGGATGTCTGCACAAGAGGCTAAGGTATGATATGTGTAAAGGTTCAGAAAAGAGTTTTGAGTTGTAGTTGATCATGGTAATGTCATGGTTGATAGTTTTGAGTAATTTAAGGTTGTGTATTTCAGTGTAGTATAGTCCAGTTTTCTTAATTTGAGATCTTAGTTGCTGAATGAGTTAATTTTTTTTACCTGTGCCCTATTATCGCAGGTGTCTTTTTTGGTAAAGGAGATGAAAAAATCCCCGTATACTCTTGTTACTGATGGGTCGAATGACACTGGTATTTCCCAATCTTGAGATTTTTCTCTTCTTTTGTAAAACATTTAATTTGTGTATTCTTAAACATCTATCAACTTGAACATCTGATTGATTATAACTTGTCATTATTATAGGAGTGGAAAAGATGAACCCGCTTACTGTCCGGGTCTTTATGGGCAGCAAAGTTGTTCACCGGTTTTTAAGTATGTGCACAACAAGTGGGACAAGAAGTGGGACAGCAAGTGAGATCTTCACCAAAATTAATGGCACCTTAGAGGAACATGGCATCCCTTGGGAGAACCGCATTGGTCTCTCAGTCGACAATGCAGCTGTGAATATTGGACCACATAATACCATTGCCTCTAGGGTCCTCCAGAAGCATCCCAACACCTATATTCATGGTTGTCCTTGTCACGTGGCACATAACACTGCCGAAGCTGCAGGAGTGGGATTTCTTAAAGTGAGTTAAGACTTGATTTATCTTTACATGTTACTTTTTATCTGTATCCTAATTACATGCATTGACTGAATGTGTTATGATTTGATTAATGCATCGCAGGTGTCCGGTTTTGATTTGGAGGATATGGTAGTGGACATCGGTTACTGGTTCAAGGGTAGTACAAATCGGAAAGGATACCTGACAGTTATGTATCTTTGATACTATTAAGTGCAATATTGAAATGCTGTGCTGTAGGAAATATATGATATGGAATTAAATGTCTGAAACAGAGTTTTGTGAGCTACATGAAGCGGAGTACATGGAGGTCCTCCTGCATATCTCTGTTCGTTGGCTAAGCCTTGAACGTTGTGTGACCAGGATCCTGAGGCTGTATGAACCGCTGGCCAGCTACTACAAATCTGCTAGTATGTCATCATTTTCAATTTCATTATGCAGCAACTACCTGGATTGTTAGTCACATATTTGTATTAATGATAACCTCTTGTTTGGTGTTCTTTATTTATTGATTCAAGATGAAAATCAGGCCAGGTTCAAGAGGCTTGCAAAGACATTCACTGACCCCATGGCAGAAGTGTACCTGCTGTTCTTCCAAGCCACAGTACCAACTTTCACTTCTTTCAACTTGCTTCTTCAGAGAGAGCAGTCTTCAATCTTTTTTTTTACATGGTGACGTGGGATTGGATTTTGCTGTTTTTTCCACTGTGTGTTTCTTGCTGATATCTTTAGCAATTCTCTAAAACAAGTTTGACCTACTATTTTTGTAAATGTCTGTTACAGATGGTGAAAATCGTACGCAAGCTATATTCCAAGTTTATGGTTCCAGCAGCTCTGCAGGGTCATGAGGAGCCTTGTGAAATTGCCTTTAAAGAGAAGGCAAACCATTTACTAGGTTACTGTTTGACTATTGATATGATCAAACAGTGTGATATGTTAAATGTGATATTTAGTCTTGTATCTAGCCTTTTTGCCACTTCATGAGTAGAAACATGAAAGGTTTGTGGTAGTCCTTCCATTAACCGTTGGATTTCTTGCCCTATGTGTCTAGCTGATATTGCCACATCAGCTTGTTAAACCATTTATGTTAACCTGATATGCTGTATCTGTGACAGGAAGAAAGTTGAACATTGGGTTCACAACCAGGGCTAAACTGAACAGATTACTCGACGAGGGTGACGTCACACCACAGCAGGTGGATTCATTCCATGAAGCTGTGTTGTGTTTCCTGAAAAGTGCTGTGGATTATGCACTTAAGAAGCTGCCACTGAAAGAGCCACTGATCAAACATGCCAAATTCATAGATGTACGGCAGAGGGCTGCAAGTGACATTGAAGATGTACTGTACTTTGTTGAAAGGTTAGTTTTTTTTCTCTAATTATTATCTGTATCATCTTAGCTAAAATACCCTGTGTTTTATAACGAGGTATGTTCACTCCTAAACTGCATATGAGCTATTCTTTTGTGGCTTCTCCTCAAAGATCTGTTTGAATTGCTGCTGGTTGATGACAATATAACTAAAACTTAACATCTTGTAACTCTACTTTCTAAAATCAGTACTAAGTAGTTTGTTACCACAACTCACTGATATAGTCAATAATTCCTTACAGTCTGGAACATTTCCAAGGGCCTTAAAAACTGCTGTCATTAAGCCTCTCCTAAAGAAGAGCAGTCTTGATGCTACAGAGCTCAACAACTATCGGCCCATATCAAACCTGCCATTTTTAGGGAAAGTCATCGAAAAAGTTGTATATCAGCAACTTAATGACTTTCTATTACTTAACAACTGCTTTGATCCTTTTCAGTCAGGTTTCAGGCCCCATCACAGACTGAGACTGCACTTATCAAAGTCACAAATGACATCCGTCTGAACACTGACGCGGGCAAAGTCTCTGTCTTAGTTCTGTTGGACTTGAGTGCTGCGTTTGACACAGTGGACCATGAAATCCTGTCACAAAGATTAGAGGAATGGATAGGTATCTCTGGAACTGCTCTTAAATGGTTTCAGTCCTATCTTGAAGACAGGAAGTACTTTGTTTCCGTTGGAAACTGTGTATCAGACCAAATGGCCCTGACATGTGGGGTTCCACAGGGGTCTATCTTGGGACCTCTATTATTCAATCTCTACATGCTTCCTTTAGGCCAGTTAATACACAGCTGTGGCGTATCTTACCATAATTATGCAGATGACACTCAAATTTACATTTCACTCACAGCAGGTGAAAATCGACCGATCCATTCACTGTGTCACTGCATCGAACAGATTGATGTGTGGATGCAAAATAATTTTCTCCAACTGAACAGAAACAAGACTGAACTAATCCTCTTTGGAACAGAAACAAAGAGAAAATGTCAGCAGTCACCTCGAGTCTCTTTCTCTAAAATCTAAAAACCAGGTTAGAAATCTAGGGGTCATCATGGACTCAGACTTAACTTTCCAGTCACATTAAGTCAATTACATCATCTGCATTTTATCACCTTAAAAATATTTCCAGAGTCAAAGGGATAATGTCTCAACCAGACTTAGAGAAACTTATTCATGCTTTTATCTCCAGCAGGTTAGATTACTGTAACGGCCTGCTCACTGGTCTCTCAAAGCGAGGGTTAAGACAGCTGCAGCTTATTCAGAACGCTGCTGCTCGGGTTCTAACTAACACCAGGAAGTACAACCACATCAGTCCAGTTTTAAAATCTCTGCACTGGCTTCCTGTTGTTCAGAGAATAGACTTTAAAACAGCACTGCTGGTTTACAAGTCTCTAAATGGTTTAGCACCAGAATATATTTCTGAAATGCTAGTTGCTTATGAGCCTCCTCGGACTCTGAGAACATCTGGGACAGGCCTCCTGCTCGTGCCCAGAGTTAGAACTAAACAGGGTGAAGCAGCGTTTAAGTTTCATGCAGCAAAAACCTGGAACAACCTCCCAGATGAAGTAAAACAAGCCTCAACTTTAACAATGTTCAAGGGGAGGTTAAAAACCTTCCTTTTCAGCTCCGCCTACACCACAACTTAAAATGTTTTTTTTTTTATCTGCACTCTTCTTCTTTTATAATGCTTTTAATCTTTCTTATGTTTCCAAATATAAATCTTGTAAATTGTCTTTTATTTCTGTAAAGCACTTTGAGTTACCCAGTGTATGAATTGTGCTATATAAATAAAATTGCCTTGCCTTGCCTTACCTACTTTCCCCATCTCGCCTTACCATGGACCAGAGGAGCATGACCTTCTGGGTGTGGAGTTTCTAAATTATCAGACCATGTCAATAATATCTTTGCAAGACGAAACTGAAATGGAAAGCTTCTGGGCTGAAATGGCAAACCGGAAACATAAGGGAATTTATTTATATATTTAGTTATTTATTTTTTGGCAGGTGTGTCTTGGTTACAACTGTTGCTTGGATCAACCTACAGTATACTTAGAGTTTTAATTAATCAAACATCAAGCTATGTTTTTCCATTGTGTTCTTGGTGCATCAATAGGTGACTGGAGCCAAAGAATTTGAGAGGCTTGCTGCCGTGGCCAAGCTGGTCCTGGTGTTGCCCCATGCAGACGCAGACGCCGAGAGGGTGTTTTCAGTTGTGGGACTGAACAAAACCAAAAGAAGAAACAGCCTAGCATTGGATGGCACCTTGTCATCAATAATGACCATAAAGATGGCCAATTTGGAGCCCTGCTTTAAATGGGAGCCCCCCTCAGATATCATCAAGGCCTCCAAGAAGGCCACAGGCCAGTATAACCATGCCCACAGATCATAGACAAGGACTTTACCAGCTTCTGATCTGTATTTGATACTGATTATGCCTCATTTTAAGTTATTTGTGTAATGTATTCATCTGTTTTATTACTTGGAAAAAGTTGTACTGTTTAATAACATTTTTTGTTGCACTTTGTTTCTGATGGACCATGTGCTGGGAGGATTTGAATGGAGAATAATGTCCCTCCTAACTCATCTTGTCATTTTGGCTGAAAATAAATCTTTAAGTGCTCTTAAGAATACAATCATTCACAACATAGGCTAGGTTTCAGTTATATCATTCATTCAAAATATCAATCAACCTACCTAGGTTAAAAGTTCAGGTATTGCACATGGGTGCAAGTGGTCTTTAGCAGACCACCCAAAAATCCACTAGAATGCAGGAAATCCCATCTACTTACTCCAAAATGTCCTGGGGTTGGACCTTCAGCTATGTTTGCTTCACAGAATGTAACCAATATTGTCTATCTCTTAATAAGCTGCCCCTAGCTTTGGACCCCCCCACAAACCGCCAGAATGCAGGGTACAACATGGGTGAACGTCAATTTCAAAACTCTGATATCTGAGCCACCAACTTGTGTGGCTGTGTGCGTGCTCTGCGGCACTGTTTTGACCACCCCTGACAAAATCTCACTCCAAGGTTTTTTGAAAAGTTGGCAGGTATGGTTTTAGTAAATTTTTGAGCAACACAAAACAAACACAACGTTTCTGCGACAATATCACAAACAACTATATTCGGTGTAGCAGATCAGCCTCCAGAACGCCACACGGATTATAACATTTGTTTAATCACTTACAGACCTCCAAGCTGTTTCACTAAGGGTCTTCAAGATTAACAACTGTTGTTTCACCATCGGCCTCCAGAGACAGGCCGTGGATGTAAATCTTGAGAAGAGGACATGCTAACCCCGTTTTCTTTCAGATAAAAGGACACCAACGTGTTTTGCCAAGGACAGGAAACTTATTAATGACTTTGTTTTGCTTTTATAAGAATTGGAACTTCGTTCTACCCAGCACCGTGTCAAAGGTGACACATGGAACACCAAAGACCGCTAGGCACCATGTCCAAAAGCCATAAATTCTGTGAGATAACATTGTTGATTCAGCTTTACCCAGAACTTCGTAGCTATCCTGAAGGACGGAGGAATGCGTTTGATCCAACCAAAACTAAGTTTTGTATGATTGAACACTACCCCCTTTTGGTTTAACTGGACAAATGACTCTGCACTCAAGAAGGACATTTGGTGTTATTTCATTAAAGGACATTTTGTTATTTTATTACTTAGAAAGATAGTGAATGTACTAACAATTATATGTTTGTTTCCAGGATGCAGAGTTTTACAAGGCAACTAATTCCTTATTCCATTTCTACAGAGTTACGTTTTATGTTAATAAAATGTAATGAATATATGTTTTTATTATGAAGTCTGACAAAAGTTTCTTTGCATAATCCTACAAGTACGAATGTTTTTGTGTGTTTTACGAAAACCAAGGAAAATAGGGTGAAACAAAAGGAACGTTTAAGACTTAGTTTAAACATTTAAACTCCCCCCCAAAGCAATGCCTTTCTCCGTAAGACACACCCCGTCCAAAAGTGATAAAAGTGACCGCTGGGCAAAAACACGCTCGCTCTGCACTACTCTTCGTCTCCTCTTCACTTCGCACTGGACCTCTTGTCCGTTCAGGGCCGTAGGCCCTCGAAACCCTCACAAGCTCCGGACCTCGTGTAACGAGTAAATTTTCTTTGTACTTTAAAGCCTGCAAGTTTAGCTTGCCGCGATAAAGTTTCCTTCACACAGTTGCTCAAAGTAGCTTACTTCCTGCCAGCCTGCCAACAAAAGGAAGTTACCTCGCTTTTATTTTAAAAGGATTTCTTGCCTGCTAAGAGTTAGCTTGACTAAATCGAGCCTTCTCAAGCAAGTTTTAAGCCAACAGACAGCCGCTAAACCTTCTCCAGTGGACTTCGCAATAACTTTGAAAGACTCAATTTTACTCGGTGTACGGCGCTGATGCTAAAAGGCTTGGCTAGTTGTGACAGTAACGACGCTTTTTGAATCTCCGGGCCCACGGCGGCCCCTCTGGAGAGTGGAAACAGCAGGCCATCCTGGAGGCGACAAGCGTCATCGGTTGCGACAGGTTTCTGGAGAACCTCTAGACCTCGTCGCTAAGATCTGAGACCAATCACGACCCCCAGGGTGAGTCTAAACGTTACACAAGTTTGGCGTCTAACTGTCTAAACATAACAGCCTTGGCCTCAGAAACCGTCATCGAACCCCTCTAAACGCTCCAAAACAGACCTCGTCTAATAATAGAGTCAATAGTCAATAGGCCTAATTCCTTTTGTTTCACAAAATCCTCTGAAAGCAAGTTTATCGTTCTTTGATTTACCCATTTATGTGTCAATAACTATTCCTTTGTGTCCTTCCATCATCATTATTCGTTATTTTAACGTCTTGCATAATCTTTAATAAAATCCCATAAAGACATTTACTGTTTCAATGTTTAATTCATTAATTTTCGAAAACAAGTGAGAATTTACTTCCTTTAGATTAATGAGACTAGACTAAACAGTTTCTCTGGATCTGTTCAAAACTAGAGTGGTGCCCCGAAAGAAATTAATATTTTGATAAGCAAAATATTAATTATTAATTTTCATAATTAATATTCATATTAATTATTAATTAATAAGACCATATTCCCTACATCGGCGTTATGCTAGCCTAGTACCTCTGACTTTCTAGCTATGCGCCACTACTTTACACGAGTTTTCTAGCCATGGAGTGCTAAGCACCCTCATGCTGGCCTAACACGTAATTTAGTTTCCAAAACCTTGAGCGTTATGCCAGCCTAGTCTCTCTAACTTTTTGGCTATGCGCTCTTACTTATTCAGGTTTACTCACGATTGAGCGCTAGGCCATCCTAGTAAATATATAACTTTAAGGCTATGCAACTCAAACTAGTTACCAATAACCCGACCCATTTCTGAGACTGATCAGGTCTCAAGGAGTCTTAAACCCTTTGGGTTATTTTCTCTTTATCTCTTTATCTTTATTAAACTACACACAAAAATCTTAACCAATACAAAACAATTGTCCTAAGAACACAAAACATTTAAGACATCTTATACATTTTTCTGAGTGTGCTACTAATTTTAAAATAAACGTACAGGCAGGTTCTTACTTCACAGCAAGGTCTACCCTCGTAGGGACAGGCAGAAACTTTAGTTAACAAGGCTTTCTGCTCAACTTAACATTTGCGGCCGCCAGCCTGTGAAAGAACTTGTCCGTCGTGCAGAGAATACTTAAAGAATAACATTTTTACCTTTCCAACACTGCAACCGGGCAGAAACACCAAGTTGTTCCTCCGAGAACCAGTTTCTCCCGGCTCTTTTGGTACGAGTGTTGGAACTAATATTACTTCAATAAAACTATAAAAGCAATGTAAAGTTTGTATGTTTAATTCCACTCAGAAAAAGGTACAAGCCAGCGCAGGGTCACAACACGTAGGCTGTGTCCAAATTCAGGGTCTACATCCTCCTTAGGATCTTTCCTACCCGGTTGAAGGAGGAGGGGTCCTCCGACGACCGCAAAACCCGGAAGTCGGTGTTTGTGAATTTGGACAGCCTACACTTCTTTCAGTTCCCTCCCTTACCCGTTGCTCATTTCCTGTCGCCTAGCAACCCGTGACAGCGCTAAGCAAGAAGCGTTCTCTCCCCGGAGCTTTATAAAAACTTCTGTCTGCTCTTTCGTTCCTGGAAGCGTTAAAAACAGCTTCAATCACTAACAAATTAGTTGTGTGTAAGGGGATATTCACACAGGCAGTAAGAAAGAAGCTAGTTAACGAAAGTAATGTTTTTGTACGAACTGTTAGAACTAAACTTAAACTATGTCTATCTGACTCCTATACTTTCCTATAAAAAATACTCAAGCTTTAGTCTAACAATTGGAGCATGTTCAGAATCGAGAAAAATGATCCAGGCGACGAGGAATTATCCACCAAGCAATTTATTCTAACAAAATAAGCTAATACAGAATATTCTGGGTCTCAGGTCCCTAACACACAATCTGTGTTGTCCTCTTGACCATCGGAGAGACAACGAGTCATCTGAGTTGCCCAGTACATGTAAGGCACAAAATGAATATGCATGAATCTATTCTAACAGTCTTCTCACTGGACAGGCGCCGTTTCTGTTCCTCCCAGTAACATCCAAGGCCATATCAGCACCTGGTGTTTTTCCACCGCTTCTCAACTATGCCATTATCTGTAAAAGAACATCCTGTGCAACTAAGCAGCAAACTACATCTCTATCACTCTATGTCTCTAATAATGTATTTTTTAAGCAAGCAAATAAACTTTGTATTATCTTTATTATTCTTCATTCCCTCTCTTGGCCTCAAAGAGGCCACACCAAATAATAAACACAGCACATCTAGATTAAATAGTAAAAAGAGTAAAAATTATAACAAGTAAACCTTCATATCACACCGTGTGACAGCACAACTCATAATAACACAGAATAGAGGAAACACACTACTTCATAATTAAGCATACTACGTTTAGAAACCTCAATCACCATCTTCCAAAGGATATATGGCTTCCTGTGTTTAAAGCCAGAACTGGTCCTCCATGGCCTCCACAACTGCAGGCATGGTATCAGCATTTGGGTCTTCCAGGTCGTGAACTGGAACAAGAGTGTACATTCCTGGTGGCTTAAGAGGGTTATTGACCTATCAATCAATCTCTGAATAAGGCCTCTAATACATGGAATACAACAACATCCACATAGGGTCAGCAAAGCTGCAAAAATAGCAATGGAGATTAAGACAGAGGACATTAAATTTCTCCATCTGCCAAAGGTTGACATCCAGTTGTCCCACATGGACGTGTCAACACCTGAATGTTCCTTCATTTTGTGATTCAATGTCCTCAGTCCATCCAGGGCAACCTGGAACTTTCCACCTGGGGAAGTATTATTAGGAATAAATGTACAACATTGTTCACCAAAAGAGCACACACACCACCCTTTTCAGACAATAGCATGTCAAGGGCAATGCGATTCTGGGCGTCATCAAAGATGTAGCTTTGAGCTGATCTGCCAAGGCTTCAAAACCTGCAGTGGTAAGATTACTCAAACGTTGGACATTATAGTGAATGTAATTAATCCTATCGACATTTTTGTTAGGGGTAACAAAGAGTGCTAAACTCTCCCATCCGGCAGCTACTTGATCAACCAGTTTATATTCATTCGGGACACCCCTGGGCACACCAATACTATCAATATAAGTTGGATCAGGAGCATACAGCCACGGTCTATCTTCCTGATCAGTAGTCTTAATAAGTGCTGTTGCTCTCTTTGTTCTAGATAAAAGACGTTTCATAACCAGAGGTAATTCAAAATTGACATCAGTGAAATCAGCGGGTAACACAGTTACTGGCAAAATTAAAGACACTGGGGTACACAACCCTGATGCATTCCTTGGTAACCTGTCATACAGCATGTCTCCTCCACACCATAACCATATGTCAGCTCTAGCCAAAGGTGCCTTCACAGGGAAGGAGATGTTTGATATACACCTGTCAGATGGCACACTGCCCACAGACTTACCTGTTCCCCTCAGGTTTAAACAGGTGAAATTTTTTGACCCACTCTTTTGTTAAATATTTGTTTCTCTTTTGATGGTCCTGTCATAGGATAAACAGAATCATACATTGTACATGCTTTTTTGGGATTAGTGGCATTAAAAATTTCAACAATACAGGATTAATTGACAACAGCAGGCACCACCAGGTTAACTGGTCTTGGTCCAAGACAAACCAAACAATCATGCTTCATCTGGACTGATGCTTGCTCAACCATGAGAAGCCAATTATTTGTCTGTCCAGATATGCCCGTGGTAATCCTGAACCAATCATCCATGTTCTTTGGAGAGTCATGTAATTTTACTCTCATAGTGCTGATAGACCTTGGTCCTTTAACCAATGTGGGGAGAGATTCTTCCCCTGTTCGTGTGACATTGGGACATAAATCTACTGACATACAGAGGTCTCGACCAGTTTTATACACACAGATATTTAGTTCATGACATTCTGATGGCCAATAACCATTGTATACCTCAACGCATGATTCCAAAGGATCTTCCGTAGTGTCCAACGTGAAATACACATGATTATTCATTACAAAAAGGGAATGTACTCTTTTCTTCCACAGCTTCCCTTCATCTGTATAACCATATGTATGTTCTGCCCAATTGCCAGTGGTCGCAAATACTCTTCCCCATGTCCTGTCTAGTCTAGTTGAGGACATGTAAAAATCATATCCTCCCCATTCACTGCCTGAGTAGCCACCCAGCTGGACTGAGGAAAGGTCAATGGCAAAAGTTGACTTAGTTACATTGGAGTTATAACACAAATAGGGCCAACTTGTCTTTTCAGAACCTGTGGCATTACACGGATTGTTTATCATGCTTTTATATCTCCTATTAGTCCTTCCCAATACTTACAGCTTTCCAGTTGATTTTGTTGTATTGTATCCCTTTTGTGTCGGTGGTATTGTGCTGGTGTTGTCAAGGCATACCTGTTGTTTATACATGGATACTGTCTAGGGTAGTCGTCAACGTCAATTTGTCTGGCTGTCCGTCCATCTGTCTGGTGTGTATCATCAATATTGTCAATCCTGTCCTGAAAAAGTAAGATTAAACACACAATCAATAGTCGTAAACCCATAATGACCCCAGCCACATACTTCCCTCTCTTGTACTGTGGAAACAGTCCAAACAAAGACATAATTCAATGTAAATAGAGAAAAATAAAGAAAAAGTATACTAAAGTTAAGCAGAAGGTGGATCAGCAGGTCTGAGAGAAGTGATACCACCTCGAGCCCTTAGACTCGATTTGAATAGCTTTGGTAGTTCTGGCAGTCACTTTAAAAGGTCCTGTCCATCTAGGTTCAGACCATTTCCTAGAGAGAACCTTCAGGTAAACATGAGTCCACAGAGGGTCAGGTGGAGGAGCCGCAGGGTCAGCCGTCGATGAGGCAACCTGAGGAAAAAGACTACATGCAAGTGAGTGAAGTTGGTTCCAATAGACATGATGAGACAAATCAGGGATGGGGATTTGTGAGTGAGGGACAATGGTACCAGATGGGCCTGGCATAACCCTGCCAGTCATTAGTTCAAATGGAGCAAAACCAGTGGTTTTATTAACCGTCTGTCTAACAGACAGAAGAGCCAGTGGGAGGGCTTGGACCCAATTTAATTTTGTCTGATAGACAATCTTTGACAGTTTTTCTTTTAACGTTCTGTTCATCCGTTCTGTCCTGCCCTGGGACTGTGGATGATAAACACAACCAAATTTATGTTGTAGACCTAACATCTTTTCTGCTTTTTGTAAACTGTGGGCATTAAAATGGGTACCATTGTCAGATCTCACATACGCAGGAAAACCATGGGTGGGGATGTAATGTGTAACCAGAGCTTTGATAACAGACGTGGCATCTTCCTTAGCACAGGGGTAAGCTTCAGGCCACCCTGTGAAGGAGTCAGTAATGACTAATAGGAATCTTTTACCATTCACTGAGGTAATCATGTCAGTATAGTCAATGACACACTCCGCTCCTGGCCAGGGAGCAGAGTGAAAAGAACCTGGAGCAGGTTTCAGAGTTGGTCTGGCATTACATAGTTGACATGTGGAACAGTCATTAACAAATTGCCAAACCATAGAAGAAAGGTGTGGATGTGACCACATCAAGAGTTTAGTCATCATAGCCTGAGGGCCAATGTGGGAGGAAGAGTGTGCCTCCTCCAGAACAGAGTTTTTAATAGACATTGGTAGAACAGGTAAGCCCTTCTTACTTACCCAAAGACCAGATTCCAGACATTTGTAACCAGTAGCTAACCACATGGTCTTTTCTTCAGGGGAAGCCTGAGAATGTTGTTCAATCAAGAAGGTTTCATCAAGAGGAGGTGATAAGTCAGAGTTCAGTACAACTAACTGTCTGGGCAAATAGTTAGCAGTCTGTTTAGCATAAGCATCAGCAGCCGCATTGCCACGGGCCACAAGAGTGTTGGCCTTTGAGTGGCCAGGAACTTTAACAATAGCCACAGATTTAGGAAGAGACAATGACTCATAAAGGCATTCCATCAGTTCCCTGTGTGCAATGGGAGTGCCTTTAGTTGTCAAGAAACCATTGTCTCTCCACCCAAGGAGATCAAGGAGACAAGCACTAACTGCATAGGCAGAGTCAGAGTAAATAGTGACATCTTGGTCTTTGCTCTCCTCTAGAGCAAGACAAATAGCCAAGACTTCAGCAGCTTGAGCTGAAGGTGAGATGTCAAGGATTTGGCTAACCAACGGTACAAAATTACCATTCTGCTCAGACACAACTGCAGCTGCAGCTATCAATGTACCATCGTTTTGCCTCCAGCAGCAACCATCAGTGAATAACTTTTGTCCATGTTTCAGGGGGATAGCATAGAGATCAGTTCTTACCTTTCCATGTTGAGTGACACGTACAGTACACTGGTGTTCACCTGTAGCCATACAGTCAGCCATATTGACACCAGAAAAGACATAGTTAACATTTGAAGCTGTCAAAATTTTCAAGAGACGAGTTTGTCTCAAAGAAGACATATTGAATGAAGCAGAGGCGTCACATAGCTGCTAACACTATGATCAGTAAGGACAAAGATGGGATGTCCCTGAACCAAATGAGCTGTTTTCAGTAATACTTTTCCAAGACCTGCTGCATAACGTGTACACTCCGGTTGTTTCTGTTCAACACCATCTAGAGGGACACTACAATACATGAGGACAGATCTTCCTGCAATTCCTTTCTGGAAAAGAACATCATTTACTACATTCTGTGAGACAGACACATCAAGGTGAAACGGTTTTTGAAAATCAGGTGTTGCAAGAGATGCAGCAGAGGCCAGTTCTTGGACAAGGGACAGAAAAGCTTTGTCCCGTTCTCCATCCCAGTGTAGAATAGCTTCAAGGTTCTTAGCACCTTTTTCTTTGATCATGGCCCTCAAGAGTGATGTTTTGTCCACATACAGTGGAATGTAGTTCCTACTGAAACCACAGAGGCCAAGAAAAGACATCATCTCTTGGACTGTCTTAGGCCTTGGATGGGTAAGGATAGAGTTCCTGTGCTCAGTTGACAGTGACAAGCCATTTCCACTTAGCACTCTTCCCAGAAAGGTGACAGTTTTCCTACAGCACTGTAACTTTTTCTTGGACACTTTAAAGCCCAGCTGTCCTAGCTTTGACAAAAGGGTCTTCGTGGCACTAAGGCAAATGTTATCTGTTTTTGCTGCAATCAATAAGTCATCCACATACTGCAAGAGCACACAGTCAGGGGGAAGGACAAGGTCAGCCAACATGTCCTTCAGACACTGATTGAAAATGCCGGGTGCATTTTTGAAGCCTTGTGGCAACCTGTTATACTGCAGCTTACAATTTTTGTAGGTAAATGCAAATTGTCTTTTGGAGTCTTCTGCCAGAGGAATGCAAAAGTAGGCATTAGCCAAATCAATAACAGTGAACCATTGGTACTGTGGGCCTAAGGAGGTGACAATCCTGTGTGGGTCAGGCACAGGTAGGACAGGAGTAAGTGTTATATCATTTACTGCCCTCAGATCATGTGCCATACGCCAAGACAGACCATCTGCCTTTCTAACTGGTCTCAAAGGTGTATTAAAAGGAGAATCTGATGTTCCCAAGACACCAGCATCCCACAAACCACTTAAGGTGTCCTCCATTCCACTGTCAGCATCAGAGTGCCACCTATACTGAGGTCTGGTCACACACACACCTGGTTCCAAATCAATATGAATAGGTGGGCATGAGGTACAGTGTCCCACATCAAAAGGTCCACATGACCAAAGAGTTTCTGGCAATGAGGCCAGTAATTCAGCAGCAGAATCATGATCTGAAAATTCTCTGCCATGATCTCTATTAATAAACAGAGACTCAAGAGTGGATGTGTTAGTCATGTTTGCAAGGATTTTCCATGCCTTTTGTGAGGGTGAGTATAAGACATCAGCAGTAATGCTGGGCTGCCAATCAGTAACATCAAGGAGTCTTTTAACCATGGGACCCAATTGTCTGGCCTCAGTGTTTTGGGCCAGAGCGAGAGAGATATGTGCGCCGTAGCTTCCATTTTATACCAATATAGTTGATCTGGAGTCAAATCACAAGATGCAGCTACACCCTCTCTAGCCACAAATATACAGGTGGACTTAATGTTCCAGTTCTGCCCTTCAATTCCTTGAAACATGTCAGCATAGACATCATCATCATTTCTGTCATAGAACAATGTACAGTGAGTAGGGTCATGTGGCTCATGGTATGGGGCAAGAGAATATATCCAAGGTTTCCACAAAAGAAACGTAGACACAGCGCCACCACCCGTGGTCAGTTCAGGGTCCAACAGGGCCCAGTAGATTCTGGCAACTTTGTCCCCTGGAGGCAAGGGCTTCATTAACCATTGTCCACATTGTTGTGTTTGTTCATTACAAACAATCATTTGTCCATTTGGAAATGTCACAGTAAGTCCATCTGGACCACAAAGGATAGTGGCCTTGGTTTTGATTAGAATGTCCCTACCCAGGAGATTAACTGGGGTCTGTGGTGAAAGTAAGAATTGATGTTTCAATTTTTGTCCAGCAATGGTGGTATCCAGTGGTACAGTAAAGGGCAGAGTCTGTGGATTACCCAAGAAGCCGACCAGTGTTGCAGACTGTGCAGAATGAAATTTCTTGGGGACTGGAGTGTTCAAAGATGAATGAGTAGCCCCAGTGTCCACAAGGGCTTTGACTCCAGTTCCATTTACAGTCATTTGAAGCATTGGCTCTGCCGGGCCAGTACTTCCCGAGCTTCCCAGGCCTCCCTATTCATAACTTCCTTCCATGTCTGGCCAATCTTGATAATATTGACCACCTGACATGGGTTGCTGCCATGGGCTGGCCCCACCTCGTGGAGGTCCTCTTTAGCTAGGACCACCCCGGCCACGCTGATATGGATTAGGTCCTGGCGGTGCCATCATATTTTGTGGACTAGGTTGTCCATAGAACATTGCTCCTTGTGGGATCAAAGGACAGTTTTTGATCCAGTGGGTTGGATCTCCACAGTGAAAACAACCTCTTTGGGGCATCTGCTGGAAGCCCCTCCCCATCCCAGGGGCAGAACTACGACCACGTCCCCCGCTTCCACCTCTAAATACACCTCTACCACCATGACCATGACCCCGACCTTGACCCGTCCCAGTGAACATTTGCTTGTCAGTTTTTGCCTCCTTCTTTTCTTTCTTGTTTTCACTGTTTAACTTAGCCAGTTGCAAGCGGAGAAGTTTATTTTCCAAGTCACCTTTTTCAGTTTCCAACTTAGTTTGTTCTTCCAGAAAAGTTTTCAGATGATGATTGAGATGTCTAGCAAACCTACCAGGCTCACAGACTGTGATGTCTGGGTCATCCTGTAATTTGGTTTTTACTGGATCAGGAAGTCCAGTTAATACAGCATTCCTAAATATTCTGCTTGTTAAAGGGAGTTGTCTGGATGACTCCCAGTAGTATTAGTCCATTCTGCTACACAGTTATCCAAAAAGACATTTGGATCTAGTTTACCTGTATATGGGAAGGAGACTGGTGCAGCTGAATCAGGGGTGGGATAAACTTCCCTTATTGCCTTGAATAGTTGTGTTGACACAGTGGTTAACAAAGTGTCATCAGGGACATCAGTTATGTCTGCCATTTGTTCTATATTTCTCATTTGCAATGGGGCCACAGACGCACCCATTGCTTGGCGGGCGTCTCCTACAGTGAGTGTGTGTCCCGACATCAATGTAATAAACTTGACAATCCATCTCTTACCTGATGCAGACATGGAGAGAGTTGGCCTGCCAAACTGGCCATGTCTTTCAGGGGATTGGTTCATACCTTCTACCCCCTGTAGGGGTCGTCAGTATTGGAAATTGTCCTTGGTGGCTTCTCAACTGGTACCTTCCACTCTTTCCCTGTGTCTTTTTACTTTTCCTCTTCACTTCTTCATCACTGCTTTCATTGTCACTACTAGAACTGCTCTCACCACCTACTGCTTGGTCAAACAAAACTGTCTGAGCCGTCCTTTCCCTACTTTCCTTACCCTTTTTCTTTGAACCTTTTTTTGTTTTCTTCCAGTCCAGCACTTTGCAACAATAACTTCCTTTGGGTGTGCTGACTCTGTTCTTCCTCCCATCTTTCCTGTTCTTTCCGTCTTGCCTTCCTTTCCACTTCCTCTTGTAGTCTAATCATCTTACGCTGTTCTTCCTGTTCTATCTCTTTCAACATCTGTTCCTCCTCTTTCTGTCTCTGTCTGACCTCACTTTCAGATTCCCTGTCTCTACTCCTCTGGTCTTGTATTAGAGTGGTCCTTATCTGGTCTATCTCCTCTGCCAACTGTTCCATGGACGTCACCAGGTTGTGATGTGGAGTGCTGGTTGTCACTGTTTTAGATTGTCTAGAATTAAATGTTGAGTTATATGCTGCCGCTGATTCATTTTCAGGCATTGTGTTATGCTGACGGATTCCTCTCACTATCATTCTTTCAATTTTTCCTCTTGCTTCAGGTGTCATTGGTCCTGGTTGTTCATCCACCAAAAGCTGTCCTGCTATAGTCACAACTGGCATCATACTTACTGTGGCTGGTGTCTCCTGATCATAAGAAGGAGGAGCTGATGGGGAGGGTTGTGGGAGCTGTGGGTACAGCCCAGATCCACCCCTCCAGTCACTCTGTGCTGCTTCCTCTTTCTTGGTCATTGGCTTATTTTCTTCAACATGAGCCGGCAAATCCTCTTTAGTTGTCTGCTCAGATTTTCCATATCATACTTACCGTAATCTTTGCCTTCTTTACTGTGCATTAATTTGGTAAAGACCTCCCTGGCCCTTTCTTTCTCTTTTTTATGTTTTTTGGTGTCAATACTGCTTGGGATTTGTGCTTCTATGTCTTGATACATTTGTTTCATGTGGGGAGTTAATTTCAAGGGCATTTGATAAGCTGTTTCTGTGTCCCCAGGACAACCACCATACTCATCACATTCTCTGTCAAATTCTCCGTCCATGTTGTTAAATTTTATTTCTCAATAAGGTTTATTGTTGTTTTCAAATTTTCTTATTTCTTTATAGATATAGATTTTAGATTTTAATTTTAATTTGCGTGGATCCTGGTCATTTATCTTCTGAAGATGTCCACAAACACATAAAACCAACCACACTCTCTATTTAATTAAGACACAATTATTCTCTTTATACTTTGTCTACCCAAGACAATATACAGTTTTCCTATGTAAGTTAACACTGTAACATTACTTTAGACTGTTTTACACGTACTTCTCAGAACCAAATTTAGAAACATCAATGGCACAATTTTAACTTTTAAGAAATAGGTATTGTGCTTACCTTTTTAGAAGTGGCGCCAGGTCCGAGAAGTCCGCGTAGAGACATCTGGAGTTACCTAAACTCCTATCTGACTGTTGCCAAAACAGTCCGGTGTGGACTACCAAAGTCCAGGTCTGCCAAAGACCTCTTGAAGTTACCAAAACTCCTTTTTGACTGTTACCAAAACAGTCTAATATGGACTACCAAAGTCCTAGTCTACCAAAGACTCTTGGAGTTACCCAAACTCCTTTTGGACTGTTACCAAAACAGTCTAATATGGACTACCAAAGTCCTAGTCTACCAAAGACTCTTGGAGTTACCTAAACTCCTTTTGGACTGTTACCAAAACAGTCTAATGTGGACTACCAAAGTCCTAGTCTACCAAAGACTCTTGGAGTTACCTAAACTCCTTTTTCTCGATCACGTCGGGGTCACCAAGAATTGTTAGAACTAAACTTAAACTATGTCTATCTGACTCCTATACTTTCCTATAAAAAATACTCAAGCTTTAGTCTAACAATTGGAGCATGTTCAGAATCGAGAAAAATGATCCAGGCGACGAGGAATTATCCACCAAGCAATTTATTCTAACAAAATAAGCTAATACAGAATATTCTGGGTCTCAGGTCCCTAACACACAATCTGTGTTGTCCTCTTGACCATCGGAGAGACAACGAGTCATCTGAGTTGCCCAGTACATGTAAGGCACAATATGAATATGCATGAATCTATTCTAACAGTCTTCTCACTGGACAGGCGCCGTTTCTGTTCCTCCCAGTAACATCCAAGGCCACATCAGCACCTGGTGTTTTTCCACCGCTTCTCAACTATGCCATTATCTGTAAAAGAACATCCTGTGCAACTAAGCAGCAAACTACATCTCTATCACTCTATGTCTCTAATAATGTATTTTTTAAGCAAGCAAATAAACTTTGTATTATCTTTATTATTCTTCAGTACAAATGTAAAAAAAAAAAAGACTTAATGCAATAAAAAAAAGCCTAACTAGACAACCACATTTTTTAAAAAGCCAGTTTTTAAAAAGCCAGTTTTTAAAAACGTGCATCTAAAAGCATACTCCTCTCCCACTGCTACCGCTCGCTTCATTGGCCATTACGCTCTGCCGAAAGAATTATGGGATAGGTAGGACGGAAAGGATCCACCACACCCATCCTTCCAATTCGGGAAAAGGAGGACGTATTTGTGGGCTGCATTTGAAGGATCCTACGAATTTGGACAGCCTTCGTCGCGCGGCGCTGTGACGTAACATCCTTCAAATGAGGACTCCGAAGGATGGACACCCTGAATTTGGACACAGCCTAAGTGTCCAGCCAGGGGGTGACCAACTGGTTCTGACTGGTTTAAACAGATGAGGTATGTAGTGGACTAATCTAGGGTGCAGTGTATCATGCAGAGTGTAAATAACATACAAAACAGTTATAAAAAGGGTTTCTTATTTCTTACAGTTATAAGAATTTTAGTTTTAATGTTTAGAGTTACTGGGGGATTATAGTCTCTTCAGGTCATGTACCATTTCATGTCATGTCCTTCCTGCTAATCCATGAAGTAGACATAACTAGACTGAGACATGGCTTGTCACTGGACTTTTGCTCCTGGACCATTGAACGCCTCTCACCAAGGACGTCACTGTGTTGTTTAAATTCTCATGTTCTGTTTACATCTTTAAGCAAACCTCTCGCTGTACCCTTGTTACTGTGTCTGCTTTGCTTCTCCTTGCAAGGATTAAAACCTGGCCATTGCTTGTTAAATTATAATCTGTCTCCGTGTCTTTCTGGATAAATATAAGGACATAGAAAACACATCTCCTTTGTCTTTTGAACATTCAAAACAGGAAGTGGTCACACCAGTTCTTAAAATGGTGGATCTCATGCATGTACCACAGAGGACCAGTCCTCTTTATACAGTAGGCTTAAGATCACTGTATCGTCAGAGAACTTAATGATGGGATTGTTGCACAGACGGCTCCTGCATTCATTTGTGTAAAGTGAAAAAAGGAAAAGGAGAAGTCACACATTCCTGTGGGACACCTGTGTTAGAGTATTTGACCGTAGAGAGAACACCATTTACTTTTACTTGCTGTTGTTAAGAAAAAATAAAACCATTGAATAATAAAATGATTAACATGCAAATCAGTCAATTTCTGGACCAGTAGCTGTGGTTGTACTGCCGAATAAAAGTCAACACATAAGTGTTTTATACGTGTTTGTAAATGAGCAAGTTGCAGGGGATCTTTAGCATGTTCACAATGATCTTTTCAAAACATTTCATTACAACAGATGTCAAAGCTACTGGCCTTAAGTTGTGAACAGCAGGACAAAATACTTACTACTGGGATTCTTATTAGCAATGCACTGGATCTATTGACAATTATAACACAGAATATATTGCTTTCATTAACAACGTTTACCAGGTTTATTACTAGTTTAGAGTCTACTTCAACTTTCTGGGTTAAAGCTGGGTTATTATTATTATTATTATTATAAAATCAACCTAAACTATCTAACTCTGTGGAATCAGGTGTTTTACTGTAAACCAGAGGAAAGTCCCAGACAGTTGGCGGGTCATGTTTGCTGAAATGAGCTCTGCCTTATCCTAACCAGACTGCTTACACTGCTGTTGTTTCAGAATGACTTTTGACCAACCAGAGAAGAGCTTTGACCCTTTAGATCGGACCCTGACATTAGTCAATGGAAAGGATGACTTGGATCACTTTTGTAAATAGCATTGTTTTGGCGGCGTGGACATGAACAGAAATGTTATAAAGATGTTTATCAGCTTGTCAGCTCCTGAGGACGGTGACGGCTTCTTAAAAGCACAACTCTCCTGTGGTCACACAGTTTCTCCTGAACCTCTGACAGAAACATGGCGCCACCAACTGGAGGAGGTATGAACTTATGTCTATAAACAGAATTAGTTTTGCATTCAGACCCCTGACTCATTGTGCCGCTTCACAAAAAGGACCTAATATGACACGTACTGGTAACACATGTGTAACTTTAAAAGTACTCACATTTTTAGACATCACTGTGAAGACGGTGCAGCCAACACTGAAATAAAGGCTTCTTTTGTTTTCAAGGGCAAATACAGATTCAGATGCTCTGCTCAAGTTGAGTTCTGCTTTGTTTGTCCTAAGTTGTCCTAGACCTGTGACAATTGCCGAAGCAAGTTCCTAGTTTGTGAATCTTGTTCACTGACAAAGGCAATAAACATTTTTCTGATTCTGATTCTGATTAGGTTTTATTATTGTGTCATGCTTGTGTTATTGGAATTTATTATATCCTTATATTTATCCAGAGAGACACGGAGACAGATTTATAATTTAACAAGCAATGGCCAGGTTTTAATCTTTGCAAGGATGAAGCAAGGCAGACACAGTAACAATGGTACAGCGACAGGTTTGCTTAAAGATGTAAACATAACATGAGATTATATACAACACAGTGACGGCCTTGTTGAGAGGTCTCAGCTCCAGGTGCAAGTCCTGTGACAAGCCATGTCTCAGTTAGTTATGCCTACTTCATGCTTGGATTAGCACGAAGGATATGACATAAATTTGACATGACCTGAAGAGAACTATAAACCCCCAGTAACAATAAACATTAAAATTAAAATTTCTTATAACATTCCCCCCTCTTTATGCTGATAATCATTAGCATAAACAATCTACTCGCTTGAGTGTGAGTTGTTTACTTTTACAAAAGCGAAAACCCAGCCCAACCTAACGCTGGGAAAAACTCTTTTGTCCACCCCTTGCCCCAAGGCGGCGTCAACACACAAACATCAAGCATTAACTTATGTAATCATCATTTATGTAATCACTTCAACTAAATCTCAAAACACATTTCAAATCAAGGACAAAAATGATTATACAGGGATATGTTTACAATCAAATGGGACTCCACAGAGTCATGCACTGATTCTTCAAGTCCATAAATCAAAACACAGTGTCACTCCAAAATAACGTAGAAAAATATGCCAGAGTTTAAGCTGATCGGACTCAAGATCTCCGGCCTGTTCCTGCCTGTCCATTACTGTCCCTGTAACGAAAAAGAAAAACACATGGGTGAGATTTATGCACATTCTTAATGATTAAAATCATTCTCTTAAGCATCATAACTTCAATGAACCATACGGCCCTTAGGACTGTAGTATGATCCGTCCTGGAGCTGTTGTCCCGTTGGTGAACATGCAGATGTTAACGTCCCTCAGATATCAAAGTGTTCATCTGAGGTCAAAGCCCCGACCACAGTCGTTGGGCAGGTGCATGTCCAGGAATGTTGACCCAGCAATGGCCACATCCATCAATCTCACCAACAAGCTCCGGATACATGGAAATCAATACAAACAAAACTTATAAGACCTGGAAGTGCCACACAAGTACATCTCAATACAGATTTAAAATCCTAAAACTATTTTGTAGAACCAGGTCAAAATCAATTACTCTATTCCAGAATCCTCTGCCAATTCTTCCGCAAAGTGTGAAGCTCTTTCTTAAAGGCTTTAGTTGTGCTGTTAACTAGATCTGAGTTTCTTTGCATGAAATCCTGTTGTAATCCTTTTCAGCTCAAAGCATGCTCAGTGCTATTTGTTCTGTCCAGTCCTTGGACCAGTTTCCTCTCATTTTCAGTTTTAATTCACAGTTACAGTATTTCCCGTGCAATTCATAAACCTTTGTTGGTTATAAATGTAATTAATTTAATCCACTTTTGCATAAATTGTCTCTAAGGTAAAATTCTAATGTCAATGCTAATTGAATTTTAGCCTTATATTCATTAAGGACACCTTGAAGGAAACCTCTGTTGTTGAAGCATATGGGGCTTTCAAATAAACCTGAAGGAACTGCTGTTTAGTTCCTAAGATGTGAGTTTCTACTCACGATGTTCTCCGTCACATTGTATGTGAACAAATAAAACGAGGATCCTTTAAGGACGCATGTTTTCGGTCAGCAGGCAATGCTGGTCTAATGCTCTTACTTCCACAAAACCTCCAGACTTCTGCTTTGCACTGCACCTGTCCCTGATCTCTCAGTTTGTCAGGTTCAGAGTGATGTTACAGGACGGCTCTGTAATTCGACACTTGACGCTGACTCTGACGGGGCGAATCCCAGGGACGCTAAAAATCAGGCGAGTGTATCTCTCCTGGCATTGTCCTAAAGTTACGTATTTAAAATTTCTTAAACATTGTCAACACTTTAACTGTGCCCTACACCTTATTCATTGTTATTCTGGTTATATTTCTGCTAGAGTTTAGTAATAGAGTTGCTGCCGTTTTGTGAACAGAGCACTTCTCTTTGTGCTAGCTAACATGCTAGCTGGTTTTTAGCATTTTGAATTAGCCTGATTATATCTCGTTTGTTTGTTTGTTACCATTGTTGTCTTACCAGTGGTTAGTTTTGTTGTGTTTACAGAGTTTTTCTGTTTAACTTGTGGTTAGTACTGCTGTGTGTGTGTGTTAGAATTTATCATTGTGAGTTGTGAACTGTTGGCTTGACTTGTACGTACACTAGCTTAGCTAAGCTATTCTGTGTTGTTGTTGCTTGTGGCAATGGTTTGCCATTCTTGTTCGGTATTACTAGATAGGTTGTTTCTATTAGAGAGACGTGTTTGTGAGTTAGAGCAGCTAGATCAGCATAGACAGGGTTTGGTTACTTTCGATGTGTCAGGGTTTCCTGATAGTATCAGATGCAGGTCTGATAGCAGTCCTGCTAGCGATAGCTCCAGTTGCGCTCAACTGTCTCGACAGTTGTTGCAAAGAGTGATATGTTTGAGCGGGTCCGGCGCAGGTGAGCAGGCAGGGGAAGCCTCCGGTTGTCCGCCCCTGTCCGCAGTCACCCCCTCTGACCGCGAACCGGTTTTCGGCGCTTTCAATTCCGCTTGTCCACGCTGATCACCGGCCTGTTTCCTCTGCGCCTGCCAACCTGAGCAAGCATCGTACTCTGATGATAGGGGACTCCTTTACCCGCAATGTTAGACTCGAGACGCCAGCCATTGTCCACTGTTTACCGGGGGCCAGAGCTTCTGACATAGAGGCTAATCTTAGGGTGCTGACATCACACAGGGAGGGAGAGTTTCCTCAGACACATACTGGCACTACATACAAGCAGATAGTTATTCATGTCGGCACCAATAATGTGAGAATGAGGCAGTCAGAGGTAACCAAAGAGAGCCTAGCCAGGACTCTTGAACTAGGAAACAAGATGAGTCGGCATCAATTAATTGTCTCTGGCCCCCTCCCCGTAAGGGGCAGTGATGAACAGTATAGCAGATTAGTTTCCATGAACCGGTGGCTGGCCCGGCATTGTAGTCAGAAAGGTTATGGTTTCGTGGATAACTGGCCTTCTTTCTGGGGCCCCCCAGGCCTGCTGAGGGCAGACGGCCTGCATCCTACTGGATACGGTGCTGCCATTTTGTCTAGTAACATAGACAGGTGCATTCGGTGCATTTGACACAAGGAAGCTCAGCAGGTCGCAGGAATTAGAGAACCTGCTAGTCATGATAGTGCGGGTGTGGAACTGGATAATGTAGAAGCTTTTAGTTGTCTGGTTAGGCCGTGTTATCCTGATGTCTACTGCCTAAATCTGTTATTTAGTCTTCAAACACATCTGAAAACTCACAGACTCAGTGACCCAAAAGCATCCTGTCCTCATGTTATTATAACTCAGAGAGAGTCTTTTAAACCAAGCAGAACTGTTAGAGCTCAACAACTTGTTCCTGTCGCTATCTCTCCACTGGACCAGCTTCAAATGTCTGCTCTACATCAAGACTGAAGATCGGTCTCCTGAATGTGTGGTCTCTATCCTCCAAAGCACTCCTAATTATTGATCTTATTGCTTCTCATAGCTTGGATTTACTTTGTCTTTGTGAAACTTGGCTTAGGCCCCATGTTTTTCTGCCACTAAATGAAGCCTCTCCCCCTGATTATGCATATGCACAGGTAGGTCGCACGTCGAAACAGGGTGGTGGTGTTCCAGCCATTTATAAAGCTGCATTTTGCTTTACAGGTACATCATCACAGCCGAAATTTAACTCTTTCGAAGTGTTACTCATTAAACATATTTCTTTTCAAATAAACAGAAGGAAGCCATTTTATTTAGCTGTAATCTATCGCCCTCCGGGTCCCTACTCTTCTTTCTTGGACGAGTTTGGAGTTTTCCTCTCGGACTTAATAACCCACGTTGATAACATCCTTCTAGTTGGTGACTTTAATATTCATCTAAATAAGGAGTGTGATCCTCTGGCCAGAGCATTTCAATCATTGCTTGCGACCATGTCCTTCAACCAGTTTGTTCATTAGCCCACACACATTAGTGGAAACTATCTTGATCTTGTTTTGGCTCGGGGAATAGATGTCTCCAATCTCTTTGTCTCCTCTCTTTCATCTGCTGTCTCAGATCACTCACTGGTGGAGTTCGAGATAAGTTACACATTTACCTCAAATTCAGACAAATGCGTAGTGTCTACACAAAATTTTAGCGCAGCTGCAATGGAAATGTTTGCCACACGGCTGACCTAATTTAACTACATCTGGAAACTCAGTAGAGGCCTACACAGAGGAGGTCCATGCTACCCTCTCAGCCATCACCGACTCAGTGGCACCCCTCAGGACAAAGCCCAGACCAACCAGACGACCTACGCCATGGTATAATGAGGAAACGCGGGCTTTGAAACAGGCCTGCAGGAGTTTTGAACGCAAATGGCGCAAGTCAAAAACAAATCTAAATTATCAGTGGTTATTTTAAGTTTATTATAAGTTGTGTTTGTGTGTAAACACCTATAAGCACGCCCTCAGCACTGCCTATTTTCATCTCTAATCAGAGAAAACCAGCATAACCCCAGGCTTCTCTTTGGGACAGTTGCTACACTAATCCAACCAAAAACAACTGAAGACTCCTCTCCCTTTAGTGCACAAGACTTTTTAGATTTCTTTAATCATAAAATTGAAGATATCAGGGATAATATTTTGTTTTTGTCTTCTTTGGCTCCGGGTCCCATTCACTTGGATCCACCGACCTCTCGTCTCTCAGTCTTAGATTCTGTTTCCCTTGATGAGCTGACAAAGGTGGTTTCTTCATGTAAAGCAACTACGTGTCTCCTGGATATCCTCCCAGCAAAACAGCTTAAAGAACTGTGGCCCTATGTGGGGCAAATTATGTTAAACATTATAAACTTGTCCATGTCTACTGGCACCGTTCCTTCCCTTTTCAAACAGGCTGTGGTCAAACCCCTGCTCAGAAACCTACTCTGGATCCTGGATGCCTAAATAATTTCCGTCCTGTCTCCAATTTACCTTTTCTATCTAAAGTCCTTGAAAAGTTGTGTTAAAACAACTTACTCTATATCTATCAGAAAATTACCTCCTCGAGCCGTTTCAGTCTGCATTTAGGGCCTCTTATTCCAATGAAACAGCTTTAGTTAAAGTAACAAATGATCTCCTCCTTCAGATGGACGAGGACTCATCGGCTCTACTGTTATTGCTGGATCTCAGTGCTGCATTTGATACGATTGATCATGCAGTGCTAATCAACAGACTTAAAGATGTTTTTGGCATCTCTGGCTCTGCTCTTTCTTGGTTAGAATCCTATCTGTGTGATAGGTCTCATTTTGTCTCTTTTAATAAATCCTTCTCCTCCACGGCACCAGTGAAGTTCGGTGTGCCACAAGGGTCTGTGCTCGGTCCCATACTTTTTTCACTATATGTTACACCATTGGGACAAATCATTAGAGTTGAGCCGGATACTCGTCTGAAACGAGTATCCAGTACGAATAATGGACTTTTGCCGAGTACGAGTATTATACGAGTAAAACGAGTCAATATCTGTGAGCGTGTAACCCATGTCACATGAAAAATAGTTCCTTCTCATTCGCGAATGCTTTCCATACGACAAAATAAGTTCGAGCGCAGGCGCAGGGATATTCCCAGCATCTGGTTCCTGCTGTGGCTGCAGTCTGCTAAGCGGACAAACATTTCATAAAGTAATGTGAATTCTTATACTTGACATTTGACTCAGCGGTGAGTTTTATTTTACTTCTACCTTAGTACCTTTTTGGGTAATAGTAGCAAATTGGTTTGTTGAGGTTAATTGGCGTCGAAGTGAACCGCGAGTGGAACCTCATTGAAGAAATGAGCGTTTCTGGTTATTTTAATTTATTTAAGCACTTTAAAAGTAACTGTGAACTTTATTATGATTGTTAAGTTACTGCTTTTAATTCGGCTGTCTTAGAGACAGGTATTTTTCTTTACAGTGTTTCAATAATTTGTTTGTAGCTTTTGCTAATCATTTTTGAAATTGAGTGTTGCTGAACTGAACTGAACATGGTTATATTGATAGCTAAATGGTTAATTAAATATAACTAACTGACTTGCGATAGTAACTTGTCACCAGTAACTGTTGCTTTGAATGCTGAGTGTCTCACACTTTCTTGCTGTATTTCATAAAAACTAAAGGAATTGGTGGTATAAAACTATATTATTACAAATTAATTAGCTACAAACACACACACACACACACACACACACACACACACACACACACACACACACACACACACACACACACACACACACACAGGAAATAATAAAAAGAAAAATTCACACTGATAATAAAAAAAATTAAAAAAGAAAGTTATGTTTAGATAAAAACTCTTGTTCATTACATTTTTCTTCATAATTGCAAACGCATGTGTTGTATTGCATTGTTGCAAAATTTGTTCATACATAGTTCAAACTGTATATAGTTTTTTTGTTATTGTGATCAAAACCATTGATCTGAAGCTCAATGCTGATGCTGTCATGTAAATAGTTTTCTAATCAGTAATAAATATAACAATTTCTGATCAACTCATATTAATTGCATGATTAAAAATAACACCAGTTAAAGCCCTGCCCATTTAAATTCAACCCAACCCCTTCCGGTATAAACACCGCCCACTTCCAGGTACAGATACAGATAATGCTGTACTCGCTCATCCCTACAAATCATCAGAAGTTATGGAGTGAACTTCCACTGTTATGCCGATGATACACAGCTGTATCTACCAATAAAAGCGAATAATACTACTGACATCATGCGTCTAGAGGCCTGCCTCGTTTCAATTAAAACATGGATGTCTCAAAACTTCCTCCATTTGAACTCGGATAAAACAGAGCTCTTGTTAATTGGTCCTGCTAGTCATCGATCAACAAACTTACTGTCTCAATCAACAACTGTGTGTTGGAGCACGGCAAAACTGCAAGGAACCTCAGTGTCATTTTTGACCCCACACTATCTCTGCAGCAGCACATTAGTGAGGTCACTAAACTGGGCTTATTTCACTTGAAGAATATCTCAAAAATTGGCTCCTGCCTTTTAGCTGATGCTGAAATTCTCATTTATGCTTTTGTCACATCCAGGCTGGACTACTGCAATGCGTTATTCTCTGGACTGCCGAGGAAAAGTACTCACAGATTACAAATGGTACAAGGTTAACCCCAGAGGGAGGGGTCTAACCCAAGAGTTTTTAATGGAATTTATTTCTAAAGGAATTCATTTGAAGCGATTGAACAATATTTTTAATTAGATTGTGAATTTAAAGTCTTTGGCTAAAGGTTTGTGACAATAGATCATGATAAACTAGTTTTGATCTATTTTTAAATTATTTATGTTTGCATCAATTGAATAAAATTTTACTATGATTGCGGATGATACCACTTACAGTTACAGGCAAAGACCTACAACTAATGGTAACTAAAATTAAAACTGAACAAAATAAAGTTTAAAATATAACAGAAACAAGAGTGATGCTATTTGGAAAACATAAAGAAGACGAATAATTAGAAATTATACTTGATGGACTGAAATTTTAAAATTATCAATGGCACTGGCCTTATATTTTGTTTATTTTTATTTTTATTTTTGTTTTGAGCCATGGTTTGTCCAAGTCTCAAAAAAGAGAGGGAGAAGAAGAGTTAAAGTAACTGTATTAAAGTGAAGAGGTGCTGTGTGGTTAACCTAAGGTTAGCATGAGGCTATAACAACAGTGTTTAATTCAGTAAAAGAGGAGTTTAAATCAAAAATAAATAAAGAAAGAAGGTTGACATGACCGTTCTGGAGAAGCAACTGTTTGGTCTGATTGAGCCAAGCCTTTCAGATTAAAGTAGATTTCCAGCAGACCATATCTGTGGAAACAGGGTTTATCTGTGTTTCATTTTTATGGTTTGATCATTTTAAGAGCTTTTATGGTTTTGTTTGATGAAAGCCTGGAGGCACTTTTTATGGGTCTAATAATGTCAGATAATGTTCTGATTTGTTTGTTTGTCCTTTATTTTTTGGATGGAAGCCAATTACAACAAGTACCAGTTCAGAAAATAAGATTTGACAATTAATATAGCGACCATTAAGAGCTAATATTAACATAGTTCTTTGAACTTGGTTTACACCTGGAGTACACCTGTGAGCAGGGCCAGTGACAGGATGTCCTGTAACATCACTCTGAACCTGACAAACTGAGAGATCAGGGACAGGTGCAGTGCAAAGCAGAAGTCTGGAGGTTTTGTGAAAGTAAGACCATTAGACCGGCATTGCCTGCTGACCGGAAACATGCGCACGATGTGACGGAGAACATTGTCAGTAGAAACTCACACCTTAGGAATCAAACAGCAGTTCGTTCAGGTTTATTTGAGAGCCCCAGATACATCGACGACAGGGGGTCCTTCAAGGTGTCCTTAATGAATATAAGGCTAAAATTCAATTAGCTTTGAAATTAGAGTTTTACCTTTGAGACAATTTATGCAAATGTGGATTAAATTAATTAGATTTATAACCAACAAAGGTTTATAAATTGCACGAGAAATGCTGTAACTGTGAATTAAAACTGGAAATGAATTAAACCTGGTCCAAGGACTGGACAGAACAAATAGCACTGAGCTGCTTTGAGCTGAAAAGGTGGGATCTACAACAGGATTTCATCCAAAGAAACTCAGGTCTAGTTAACAGCACAACTAAAGCTTTTAAGAAAGAGCTTCACACTCTAGCGGAAGAATTGGCAGAGTATGAAGGAATAGAGTAATTGATTTTGACTTGGTTTTATAAAAATAGTTACAAGATATTTGGAAAAGTGACTGGGATTTTAAATCTGTATTGAGATACATGCACTTGTGTGGCACTTCCAGGTCTTATAACTTTTGTTTGTATTGATTTCCATGTATCCGGAGCTTGTTGGTGAGATTGATGGATGTGGCCATTGCTGGGTCAACATTCCTGGACATGCACCTGCCCAACGACTGTGGTCGGGGCTTTGACCTCAGATGAACACTTTGATATCTGAGGGACGTTAACATCTGCATGAACACCAACGGGACAACAGCTCCAGGACGGATCATACTACAGTCCTAAGGGCCGTATGGTTCATTGAAGTTATTATGCTTAAAGAGAATTGATTTTAATCATTAAGAATGTGCATATATTTCACTCCTGTTTATGTTTCTTTTCGTTATAGGGTCATGACTGGATAGGCAGGGTCAGGCCGAGATCTTGAGTTCGATGGGATGACCAGCTGGCACTTTTTCTTCATTCTTTGGAGTGATGACATGTTTTTGATTGATACACATATAGTTTAAATGATCAGTATAGTAATCCCTGGTGATTTTTCTGTTCTGAATTGGGATCTTTTCTTTCTGTGTTATCATTTAATCAGTTACCCATATTTTATAGTTTAGGCCTTGTTTGTGAATGACAAACACCCCTTTTGGCAGAGGGGTGTCAGAGGGTCTTTTCCTGGCCATAGGTCATTTACCAAAGGGTCAAATGTACTTAGGCTAGGTCAGTTGACGCCTCTGAAAGAGTACAATTCACATCAAGGTGGGATTTTGATTTATGCCACGTTAGGCATAAACTGGAGGGATATGTTATGGGAATTGTACATCTCCATTAATATTGTATATTATGCTCTCACTCCTGCTCCAGGTCATATGCTTATCCACAAACAAGTATGACTTAATGTCTTCAGCTATATCTCCTTTTTGGTGCCAGGCTAATCCAAACAATACAAAGACATCACTTTGCACTACATCTAATCATTGTACAGGGACACTCTGTCCTGTACACTTAGTGACACACATCTCTGACTGACACGTCAGCTCAATACACGTCATTCCACGACCCTGGAGCTGGGGGGCTGGCATAATGTAAACCTATAAAAGCTTCATGTGTTGTTTACATCTTTAAGCAAAACCCTCCATGTACCATTGTTACGTGTGTCTGTTTTGTTTCTCTTTGCAAAGATTAAACCTGTCTATTTTTTTTCCTAATTAACTCCTCGCATTCAGGTATTCGTAATTTACATAAATCCGTATCTTGCTTGCTATTTTTCCTCAGATGGATCAAATTCTCTGAGTCACTCTGTTGCATTAACTTGGGGGGATCCTGCTGGATATAAAAACTCATGTATTGTTTACATCTTTAATCAAAACCTTCCGGTACCATTGTAACTGTGTGTCTGTTTTGCTTCATTCTTGCAAGGATTAAAACCTCATTATTTTTTTCAAATCGTATACCGTCTCCATCGTCTGCTCATTTAATCTGTAAAATAAATTCTTATAACAGTTTGAGAGCTGACAGCGGCTGTGAGGGTTTAAATGACTCAAAAGCTGAATGGAGAAATAATCAGTGAACAGTAAGGTGCCTGTGTGAATGTAGGAGGACGGGGAGTATTATTTTAAATATCTATTAATATGAGCGTGAATGATTGTGACAAACTGCTTGTCCAAAGGCAGGTTTTCCCACAAGGCAATAGCTGCTACAATAATTATTAATTCTTTAGAAAATTGTAACCTAACATTATTTTCTAGTAAACAGTTTAGATTTTTTTTTTTTATCTATGCCCAGGTTATAGTTTACAGTTACAGTTTAATTACACTACGGTCTTAAAGCCTTTTTAGTAACAACAAACATCAATTTATCATGCTCGATAATATTTATTTAATAATTTATTCATCGTCTGAAATAACAATAATGTCATCATCTGCAGCTAAAGCAGGACGTGGAGGATCTGTCTGAACGCCAACCGCAGTGTTGACTCCCACGCCGCCAGCATCAGGTCCGAGAGAGGCTGAGGCCAGATGTGGCCTTTCTCTAGTGTGGATCCTTTGGTGTGACTTTAAATTTGAGCTTGAATAAAGCTGTGGCCACACTGGTCACAAAGAAAAGGCCTCTCCAGTGTGGATCATCTGAGGTTGCTTTAAATTTGAGCTTCTACTGAAGCTGTGGCCACACTGGTTACAAAAATAAGGCCTTTCTCCAGTGTGGATCATCTGATGTTGCTTTAAATTTGAGCTTCTACTAAAGCTGTGGCCACACTGGTCACAAAGATAAGGCCTCTCTCCAGTGTGGGTCTTCTGGAGGGCTTTCATTTTGGCCAATGATCCAAAGCTCCCGCTGCACTGTTTATAGTGGTGCTTTTTTTATATTGCCTTATGATTACAATGTGGAATATATTTTTGAAACGGCCCTTCTCAGGCAGCTACACATGCATGGGTCCTCTGGTTACTATGGTTACAGGGACACAGTAGCAACAGCAACATCCCTCTTCTTGTAAACAAAGAAATAAAATACAGGATAGTATGTCACCTACATACATACTGTATATCTCCACATTGTTCAAGAGGTTGTAGGTGTGGAATAAATGGAACTTTACTTGTAAGAGGATATTTAACAGTATATTTAAACACATATCCTTTTATTTAAATTTTCTTTAGGGGGGGTCAGGGGGCAATAAGACCCAATGGGACCCCATTAAAACTTGCCCTTCTACCACCAAATGCATAAAACAACATTTAAAACTAAGTTTAAGTTTAAAAACAAAGCTATAGTTTCAGGGTCTATAATCATGACTATTTTTAGGACAAAATGTGAGATAATCACAGATATAGAGCTGTAGTAATTTAAATAATAAAACAATCTCCATCCAGTGAAGGACTGAATGATGAAGAAATGAATCTTACTCCAGTCATGGGCTCATGTGGAGTTTAGGGGAGAATACAATGTAGGCCTGCTGTTAAATGTATTCACCTCATATTACAGGTGTGCAACACTCCAGGTAAGCAAGTAAGTACATATTTTACATCCAACAGTTAGACATCACCACCTTTGTTCAAACCATGTGGGGTTCAGGCAGGTTTGGGATTGTTTGTTGGTGAAAAGATTAAAAAAATTATAAATTTTAACCAAAATAAACCATCTTTAAACTTAATATATGTGCGTGTCTTTAACTTTAACAAATGCTAAACAACACAAACTACTTGGGATAGTTATGTTAATGTTTAGTTAGTTTGGCAGAAACATATTACAAATGAAATGAATAGTGACTTGACAAATGGTGAAAAGGGACTCACTTTGTCACATAAAGAAATCATTTTTACTGTTATAGTCACATGTTATGGTTTACATTATCAGTGTGAAAAAACAATCATGTGAACATTTTAAATCAGGGTCTTTTCCTGTGCAGATGAACTGGGTGTCTCTGAGTCTTTCTCTGGTTCGAGCTCCACTGGTCAATCTTCAAATGGGAAAGAAAGAAAACTATTTAAACCTGAGCTTTAACATGTTTTAACAGAACGTACACACAGCAGAGAAAAGGTCTGGAGGCTCTTACCGTTTTTGTCTCATGACTTTCCAGCTGATGTGTCTCGGACCTGTAGGGGTAACTGTCAGAAATCTATCAACAACTAAACATTTTCAAAAGTAATCACACTGTATCAGAGAAGATAGTTCTTTTAAATCAAAACACACTGTTTAACAGAAACAAGCCATTATTTTAAATAAAGTGTGCACACCTGAGCAGGATTGAGGACAAGTGTGTTTCCAGCAACGAGACACGCAGCGCTCTTCCAGGCCAACATCATCAGAGGGTAGTTCCAGGGGATCACAATGGCACACACACTGAAGGCAGAATACACAGTCACAATCACACATGATAATACATCAAAGTGTTTCGTAAAGACAGATGTGTTACCCCAGAGGTTCCTTCTTAGTAAGCGTCAGGTTGGGGCTGGCCTGGTTGATGGGAATAGTCTTGCCCTGTTTTTGAAAATAACATCACATTATTACCCTGTATGATCAGTGTTTCTGCAGAGGTCCTGGAAAGGAGAGTGCACCTGTATCTTGTCACACCAGCCGGCAAAGTATCTGAACGTCTGGATGGACATGCCCACGTGAGTCTTCAGGGCCAGAGTGTACACAGCTCCGAGTCCATGATCTCGACGGTGGCCAGCTTCTCTTGGTGCTCCTCCATCAGGTCGGTCACTCTGAGAGGAGAAGGGGACAAAACACAGGGTAAGGTTTATTATATTCTTATATTTTTCGTGGATGCTTTTTCCTGCAGGTGAAGCCACACACTTGTACAGTAGGCTGCCTCTATCTCTGGGGTTCATTTTGCCCCAGGATCCGTCATCGAAGGCCTCCTTCGCGGCAGCCACCGCCCTGTCCACGTCCCCACTGAGGCGTAGGACACTTTACAGATCAACTGAGGCCAAAACAGACACGTCCTTACCACGTTCAGTCAGCTGTACTCATGTGTTTGAATATAAATGCTCTCTTGTGCCACTCACGGATCCATCGATCGGGTTGATGGTGTTGTACATCTTGCCATCCTCTGCGTCTTCAAACCTCGTTGATGAAACACTGGTGGGACATTTTTACCGTCATGTTGTTCACGTCTTTAGTCACCTGACAATACAATCATCAAGCTGTAACCACATAAATGAATGACTACTGCACAGCAAATTTTAAGCTTCTGAGTCCTGCCGAGTCAAAATTATATTCCACCTTGGCTGGTTATTAATATATCTTATTCTTGTTATGAGAAATTTCTATATCCTTATATTTATCCAGAACGACACGGAGACAGATTATAATTTAACAAGCAATGGCCAAATGGATGAAGCAAAGCAGACACACACAGTGACAAGGGTACAGCGAGAGGTTTGCTTAAAGATGTAAACAGAACATGAGAATTTAAACAACACAGTGACGTCCTTGGTGAGAGGCGTTCACAATGGTCCAGGTGCAGGTGAGACATCTCACTCTAGTTATGCCTTCTTCATGCTTGGATTAACACGAAGGACATGACATGAATTTGACATGACCTGAAGAGAACTATAAGCCCCAGTAACTCTAAACATTAAAACTAAAATTTCCATAACAATTCTGATTATAACCATATGGAGTTCATTGAATAAACCTCATAATCCTAAGCTTGGACCAGTTTTGCAAACCTCAATATCCAACAAACCGGTTTGGTACCAAGATAACTCAAGCTAAATGTGGCTGGTTATAAATCTAAGAGGCTATTTTATGCAGAGTATAGGATGGTAATGCTTAATAAGAATGAAAACGAAAGGTGACAACTGTTTTATAAAAGGAATAAATGTTGCATACACTGTAAGCACCATAAGGCTATAGGTATCTTCTTATAGCTTCTTGATGGATTTGGTTACGACAAAGCTGGTCAAAATAAATGTTTATCTAGCCACCGATTATTTCAGGAAGTCTTTTGTACCGACAGCTTCAAGACTCTACAGTAAGTGATTATCTCATTAGAAAAAAAAACATGAAATATACAGTTCATTTCCTTCTTCTCAATTTCCTCTTGTTTTGTTTTTGAATTTGAGTTCAACAGTATAAAGGGTGTTAGTGTTATTGTGGTACATTGTTATAGATATTTACAGGCACAGACATATAAACCCTGGTCTTATGGTGTCTTTTGACCAATCCATAAAACCAGTCCCTAAGAGTTTTTAGATCTGAGCTGTCTGATGCACATGCACAGAAACGCTGGACTCACGTGAGTCGACGACCAGCTCCTCCTCCTGATCCTCTCCTCTCAGTTTTCGGACAAACATCTGGATAAAATCCTGGAAAGTGGTGGCCATGTAAACGTCTTCATTCTGCAGCAGCACACTGGGACACTTCTGTTTGACCTCCTCCACCAGCCTGGACACACACACACTCAGGCTTTTATTTATGAAAGCACGTTGAGATCAGGTTCTTAAAATATACACTTTTTTGCCAAAGTATTTCATATCTTATGTGTTAACACCTGGCTGACTGAAATAATGTCAGATCTTTATCCAATCATCTCATGAGCTGATTGACTGCTTGAGAATGGACGTTCAACCAGGTCTCTCTGTCAATAATTTAGTTACAAACATTTACCTTTAAAAATTATGTCTAGGCTGTACAAATGCTTACAGAATTGCAATCGGTTTGACTCACTAAACATAAAACAGAAATGGGAAGCAGAACTGCAACTTAACTTGTCAGACAATGACTGGTATTCGATCTGTCAATTACAACATACATCAACTAGTTCCAGACAATGGAGAGAATTTGGCTGGAAGAATCTGGTGAGATACTTTATTACACCGCACATTAAAAGTAGACAGTTAAAAACAAGCCAGCAATATTGGAGACTCTGCAGGGATTTTAATGTCAATCATTCACATGTATTTTGGTCATGCTCAAAATTCGTCCCTATTGGGAATCTGTTGCAGATCTGCCGCTGCAAAAGCTCCAGCCATCAAACAGCAACTCAATCCCAAAAGAATCAACTTCTACAGACAGCCAAGCCTTCGTCCCATTTCTCAGTACAGAACCACCTCAAATGGCCCAATGCAAGCCTGTAACATAAACAACTGTCTTCAGGTGCACCAACTAACACCCATAGTCAAGAAAAAGTAAACTCTGAGCAACTTCAGCAGCTGGGAGACAGTGAACTGGAGACTTGGTGTCAAGAAAAGTAATAACAGTAGTAACAAGAAACAAAGTCTGACCTGAACAAATGTCTGTACAGGATTGAGCTACACAGAGTTTTGGAGCAGCACATTATTTCACTGTGAGACAGACAGTTCCACTATGTGGTGAAATAATGTGCTGTTAAATAACCCTGTGTAGCTAACTCCTGTATGGATACTCATTTGTTCAGGTCAGACTTTGTTTGTTGTTGGAAATGGTCTATTTTCTTGACAGTAAGTCTCCAGTGCACTGTCTCTCAGATGCTGCCGGAGCTCACAACCGAAGCAGCACTGACTTTTAACAACTAGCACTGACAGCTGAGAAAATAAACTACACAAAACTGATAGGTTGCTTGGAGCTAAACAAAACAACATTTTTGTTTAACTTAATTGGCATTTTGGCAAATCCAACTTTTAAAAGACAAACCGCAAATGTGGCTAAAAAGACTTTTCCATCACATAATGTCCTCCTTTACAATAACTTTTTGTAGAGCATTTAAAACTATTTTGAATCACTTTCTGAGGTTATTGTGGATATGCAATAAGAATTCTGCAGTTAGGTGTGTACTCCACCTTTGTCTTTCATTTAGGGCTGTGCTAATAGTACACATACTACACTAACTGTAGGTTTCAAATTACAGTGAAGCCAACCTCAGATTGTTTCCTTTGTATTAGTTTGGTACAAAATAGTACAAGCACAACAACACTTCAAATGAGCTAAAAATTCTGAAGAAACAATTGGTGCATATTTAAGAACACAATGCCTCAGTGATTGTAACTTAAACATCTTCTCAGTGTATCTACAAGGTTATACAACTTAAATTCACAGCCAATCTTTGATTGAACAAATACAAACCAGGTATAAAATACAATATTTGTCATAATCTTAATCCTGAGCTAACTCACCATACCCTACAAACTGAGGTAGAAACTGTTCAGCACGGTTGAGTTACTCCCTTCCTTGTAGGCTTATTGTGAAGAAAAACTTTAAATTAAATGTTAAAAGGGTTAGTCTCAACTTTAGCCTAAAACCCTTTTGAAAATATATAAAATAAAAAATTAAAATAAAAAAAATTATATAATTGATGACTTGACATGGAAAGAACAAACTAAAAATGTTCTCTTAAACTATTGCTGTTACATAAGGTATTGCATTCATTAAATAAAGTATATGACTGTATATTTTGTATGACTCGTGGTTGTTCCAGACCAGACCTACTGTGTTAAAGTTTGGGGAAATGCAGGTAAAACTTAAATGTTTTTAGTTTGTAAAGCACTTAATAAAAATGTTTCTATTTTAAATTTTTGTTATTGTCAGATTATTTTCTTTATTAGGGTGATAAACTCTGGTTGGAGGGCCCCTGATTCCCTAGAAACCCCTCTGAGATGGAAATGTTACACATCAGTTTGTCTACAGTGTCATACGTCTGTGTTCGGAGACTCAGACACACAACACGACGGATGCTATACTGAAGAACAAGGACTGGGTCAGTGGACGTCTGAGTGATCATCAGTCTTAAAGTCAACTCAGAGCTGGCGACTTTACTTTAGGATTGACCCAGATCCTAAATTTGTCTTTAATTTGCTAAAAGAATCCAGTTTACCACCAGATATAATTTACTTTGAATATGATTAATTAATGCACATATAATAAATCCATAGTGAAGGTTATTCATCACTGAAAGCTCTAGTTTTATTTTGACACTGGCTGCATTAGGACTTAGTCAGGCATTAGGACAAATACAAACAGTCTTTTCACATTGAACACTGTTATTTTCAAATGAATATATTATTTTTGAACATCCTTTGTCTTTTGTTAAAATATATATTTACATAGACATGTGTCTAAGGAGCTGATGTGGAACAATAAAACAACAGAATCAGATGACAATACAGCTTCTACTTAAAAGATACTTACTTTCTGTGCAGTGTGTAAGTCGGACTTTGGGAGTTTCCAGCTCTGGAATGCAAAAGCGTAAATACTTTGAAAACACTTAAGACTTTTGTTGCATTAACTCGAGAAGTTCTGTGGACTGAATAAAGAGGTGTACACGGTATTTCTGTAAAACACCTCCTGTGGTAGTGTTGTAGTCCAGACCAGAGTCCACTGAGACCAAGACAAGTGTAGTGAAGTCTCTCGTACCAGGAGACGCCAACACCCTTCAGAGTTTCACAGATTTATACCTTTCACCTTTACAGACCTTCTTCCCTTTGTTTATTCAGACTGAGGAAAACCGAAGAAGATTTGATTAGCAACTCTTTGCTAATCTGGCCCAGATGTTCATATGTTTTGTTAAGAGAGTTCACAAGGAGTAAACTTTATTTACAACTTTGTTTTTCCAACACTTCAAAGGACAATGGAGGTGCTATCTTCTGGCCGACCAGACGCCATGGCACCAGAATTGACAGTTGAAGTTAGGAGTGCGTATTCAGATGGACTCCAAACCTGGGAAAGGAATGCCTTTGTTTCAGGATTCTAAAAATGATCAAACACTGCCCCCTTTTGGTTAAGCAGAGTAACAACTCTGCTTCGAAACTAAAGACAATTCTCCGTTCTGGTCCATTGAAGTGTATATTAAAGACTATCATATTGAATGTGTCACCTTCACGTTGTTCATTACAGGCTCCAGAGTGATAACGATATAAAAGAATTCTTTCTTCATCATCCTTACAGCTGGCTGTGTAATAAAATGAATTATTCTGTTTTCAGGTCAAGAAGCAAATAATATGTGTTTGGTATTTACAAAATCGTAAAAACATTTCCTATGCCTTTATGCTACAATGCAAAAGCAGTATAGTGTTAAAATGTCTTTAATTTCTTTTACTTGGTGGAATAAAGAGAAGTTATTTCCGAAACCCAAACTTTAGTTAAAAACTCCCCTTTTTACCAAACGTGTGTAAACACGCCCTCTTCGCGTCGATTACTAAAGGCTCTGCAGGCCAGAAATCGCGCTCTTGTTTTACACTCGCGCTCTTGTTTTACACTCGCTCTCTTGTTTTACACTCGCTCTCTTGTTTTACACTCGCTCTCTTGTTTTACACTCGCTCTCTTGTTTTACACTCGCTCTCTTGTTTTACACTCTCTACTGACTCTCTACTGACTCTCTCACCTCTGCTACTCTTCTTCTTTGTACCCTCTCTTTGTACGCCCTTTGGAATCTCCGATACTTATTTTACTTTTGAAACTTTCAAGTTTTCTCGCCCGCAGCACACACCGTGCAAACGTGATTTTTTCATCTTTTTAAAGACTGAACACATTGATTTGTTTTGGAAAACTTTCCTGCTGAACTACGTAACCCACGCGACGGAAGTGGATTTTTGTAGTTCCTTATGCTAAAAGACGAGCCCGCTAAACAACTTAGACCTCGTTAATCCAGGAAAGACAATTTTTAAGCCTCTTCAGCGAACCTTTTTGTCAAAGACGTTAACCTCTACTGCTGGTAAAGGCCTTTCACTCAAAAACAATAACAGAACGCCACTTTTTCTGCTAAGGTGCCACCTTAAGCCAGCTAACAAGTGGACACGTGACACCATCTTGTTGCTTGAAACCATCAGCTGTAGGACCCGCGTGGAAAGTTCTAAAGCGGACCTTTGGACCTTTCCTTCCCGGACAGCTGAGTACCACCAAACGACAAGAGTGAGTTGAACACGTGACACTGGCGTTTGGCGAGATAACACTGTATAATTGTCTTTAGTAGGCCCAGCAGAACCTTTTCCCCTACGATCTTCAAATATCCGTCAATAGTCCTTTAATTAAGCCGTCTAACCGTCCCCTTAGCCCTTCATAACAACTCCAGTAAATAGCATAAAACAATGGTTAAACATACTTTACTCCACCAAAGGTTCTAATAAGTAAACCATTGTTCCATGTCAATCATTGTCTTGTGTTAATTACCCTCATCATTTGTCCCTAATTATTCTTTTGTGTCATTTCCCCTGTCAGTATTCATTGTTAACCTTGTATAATCTTTAATAAAACCCCCAAAAGACATTAAATGTTTCTTTGTTTATAATTAAGAATTTTCGAAAACTAGGGAGAATTTGCTTCCTCTAGATTTATTAACATAATTATTTCCCAGAACTATAAATCTGGGTGGTGCCCCAACGAGAAGAGTTATCTCCTTATCTTCTGACTAAACTAGAAATACTAAATGACATACACTTCAGATCCAGAGGGCAGTGAGGAAGACTGCCAAATCCCCAAACTGCATTTGGAGCGGTCTTCTTCTTAAGAGCATCTCTGTCAAAACCAATGCAGAGTCGCCCTCATTCTATTCATTTAAGAAGAATGCTAACAAATGTCCTGTTGAGCCCCATATTTTTGGGCGCTTTCTCACTTATTTGATTAATTATATTTGTTATATATAAACTATATTTGTTGTTAACAGTAAATCTACTGTACATTCTGTCAGTTTATTAAGTGATTTGATGCTGCTTGTGTCTATTTTTAGGCTGCTTTTTTATGAATGGCAAAGGGACAACCAATGAAAATTTGCCAATAAAGCCAATTGCCAATATAACAAGTCATGATTATTTAATAAAATAATTTAGATGACTTTTTGTCTGTATGGCCTTTTTCAGAATACCTATGCACCTGTAAAATCATTTGTGAAGAAGGCTGTAACGTCATGGATTAAAATAACCATGAAGCCAGAGTGCACTGCTGATATTTATGTGCAAACCATAAATAAAATGTAAATGCAAGCACGTAGCTCTTGCTATGCTATGTGTTTCTTCTTACCCCTACGACTTTTTGCTTGTGAGATGTATATACTGTATATTGATACAGTGTTATTTTTGTTGCCGTGTGTGCTGTATGTGTGCATAAAAATAAAATGAAGTGTCAAAAGTGTGACGGTGTGTAAACAGTAAAGACTGACCACTCTGCAGATGTACTGCGTGGATGGACTCCTCCACAAACAGACGTCCAGCAGCAATGCAGTTCTCTCCTTTGTTGAAATAGACTGAGCTCATTCCTAGAAAGCATTAAACACAAAACATACATGGCTCTAAGCAATGGGGCACACGCACATACATAATAGCGTAAATGAATACGGACTTTGAGAGGTAACAGTGAGTTGGCAGCAGCATTTGTCTCATTTCTTCCTTTAATGGATACATACAGAGACAAATACAGTGTTGCTTTGAATAATTTATATCCAGACATATTTTGATGCAATTTAAAGCAGTTCATATAAATAAATAGCACAAATAGGCTTTAGGCTTAATTTTAGGTTCCCCCACTTGTTTTCCACTGAAGTGAGTCAAAAGCAGTGCACTACAGTTCATGTCACAGTAGGATTTATTTTGAAATGTAACAGATATGTTGAGTCCCACCATGCCAACAACTTTGTCCATGTCACAGTCGTTGAAGATGATGAGAGGAGACTTTCCTCATAGCTCCAGAGACACTTTCTTTAGGTTACTGGGAGCGCAGCTACAACATCACAAACCAAAAAACTGTTGAAAAAGAAAGTCTTGAAAGATGTGAGGTGTTACCCTCTTCATGATCTGTTTGCCGATGGGTGTGGAGCTGGTCAAGCCCAGTTTACGGATGTGTGGGTGATCGGACAAACGTTGTCCCACCATCCCACCTGGAAGAGAGAAGGGCTCTATTAATAATAGAATGAAACATTTGATAGTCACTTCCCAAATAACTTTTTTATAACTATTAGAGGTCAGTCAAAGGTCCTTCTCTCGTCTTGACCCAGTGTTGCCCTGTTGTGTAGATGAAATAGAACGAAAGTTACAGCTGTAACTACAGTTCTATGAATCCCGGATGACCGTCAGAGTGCCAGGTCATCCGGGATTCATAGAACCGTAGTTACAGCTGTAACATGCAGCAGCCTATACTATGAGGTTAACAAGGTGCACTCCTGCTATGACAGCTGATTCACTCATGTTCACAAGCGAAAGGAACGAGCGATTTTAGCAATTCTCGCCTTAAGATTAATTTTTTATTTATTTTTTTGCGTGAGAAATGTGATGTGTGAGTGCGGGTGAAAACAGGCGAAAGCGTGAGAGTTGGCAGCTCTGGAATACATAAAAAAAATATCAGATGAATAACTAAACATTGTCCTTGTCATTCTAAATAAAATCACTCCTAACTCTGAAAAAACATTAGCCTACATGTAAAGCATCACGCTACTGTGTCGGTTCCAACCTGAAAATGCTCTGTTTTCTATCCGGCATTGTGGGATACTGTCAGAAGCGGAGGCGCCATGTTCAGCGGCACATTCTGGTTAGACGTAGTTAAATAGGCCAGATGAGGACGTTACATTTGGTCGCCACAGAGGCCGAACGGTTAGAGCGCAGTGCGCAAGCTTAGCCGCGCCGCAGATGCAGGTTCGAGGCCGAGCTGCTCACCTGAGTGGAGGCACCCAATAGCAATATCTGTTATCACCTGTGGCGGCCCCCAGGCGTAGGAAAATCCTACGCCTGGGCCTTATTTATTGCCTTGGCATTAATGTTATACTCAAAAATATATATAACACGCTGGTTTCCCTTCAAACTGTCTTGTTTTTAAATGCGCTATTATTCAATTACACCGTAATTGTGCGCCTTGATGTATGCAGCTCAACTTGCAAAGCTTATTTATTTTATAAGCAGCTGTTACCACTGAGGGCGCTACTTCTCTGTAAGTTGCCTTACTCTGCTGTGGCTGACACATGGTCAAAGGGACAATTACACAATGTACAATCGCCACAAAACATCTCTTTCAGTTAGAAAACAAATGACGCATTAGTTTGAAATACAATGGGACAAAAATGTAAACTGCAATTACCAATATCTCTGATGTGTGGCGTCTCTTTTTTTTTTTTTTTTGAAAAGAGAAGTCCTAGTCCTTTTGAACCACTGTCAAAAAAGTTTTATATTCATTCATTATCATTATTTTATTTTTCCTTTTTATTAAAAAAACATAATGGTCATCATTACAGAATTATTAGGTCAAAGAAACTAGAAAGATACATATAACTAAGAAGGTAAATAAGAATCAAGATGAAATGACTCAAAAACGATTTTGTAAAATGTTTGTCAAATAAAACACAGTTTCTCTCATCACACTTTCCATAAAATAAAGGAGTGACATAAAATATACAAATACAAGGTATACATAAGTGACAGGAATATTAAAATGATACCAGTGGGAAATATATATTGTAAACATTTACTATTTTTAAACTTCTTTTTCTGCAACATTTGATATGTTACTCATCTTAGATCTTGCTGCTTCTACAAAGTGTTTGATTTGTTAAACATTATTATTATTTCTGCACATAACAGAATTGAAAACCGTACTGTAGACCTTTTGGCAGGTTCAAGACACTCGTGCACTGTACATTTTGTGGCCAGCTTTTTGTCTGATATTGAATCAGAATCAGAATTACTTTTATTCATCCCCAAGGGGAAATTCTTTTTGTTACAAACATGCAACCGACCAGTGCAAGACAATAGAAGTTTCTTTTTAAAAGTATATAACTTAACAATAAACTATCGACTACGATATATCCCAAACAATCTATTTACATATTAACATGATTCATATTTCCATATTACATATGGACATGATGTACAGTTTACAAGTGGACAGAGCCTTTTCTTATAGAGCCCCATTTTTGTGAAATGGGCTCGGTGGAAGTGCGGCGATCTGACTCTGTTGAGATTTTCAAAAGCAAACTCAAAACTTACTTATTTCACCAAACGTATGGAGACTGATTGATCATGACTGATTGTAGCTGTAGGTACACACTCAGCCGCTCATATTATTATATTATTATTACATCTGCCTATTTTCAGTAGTATTTAGCACTTTTGTTTTTCTCCTTTCTACCTCCTCCTAGGGTGGAAAACCTCTGATCTGCTGGGTGATGTGTACTGCCCCACCCCTGACTCTGCTCCAGTGTGAGGACCCACAGCTCATCTTTCATCTACCTTGATAATGGCTGAGGTCCCATCCACCTTACATACACAGACAGAGTGGACACTGGACGCTGTCAACATAAATGTTTTTGTGAATATGTTTTGTTTTTATGTATTTTTTTCAACTGTCCTGGACACATTCTTGCATGGCCTGTCTGTCCTGGGAGTGGATCCCTCCTTCTGTGGTTCTCCCTGAGGTTTCTCTTTTTCCCGGCTGGGTTTTTTTGGAGTTTTTCCTCACCCTGATGGAGGTCTAAGGACAGGGGATGTTGTCTATAGTGTGGTCTGTTAAGCTCTTTTAGGCGGCTGTTGTTGTGATATTGGGCTATACAAAAATAAATGTCTTGTCTTGTCTTGACTTAATATTGTACAGCAGGCAGAAAGTTGCACAGTGACTCTACAGAGGATTTACAATACAGAGTTCAGAAGTGTGATGGCGACTGGTGGGAATGATTTCCTGTGTCTCTCGGTGGAGCAGCGTGGCAGTAACAGTCTATTGTTAAACGAGCTCTTGCAGCTGACCAGTACTTTGTGGAGCGGGTGGAAGGGAAAGTCCAGAATAGTCCTGTTTTTGGACAACATCCTCCTCTCCGGCACGACAGTCAGAGGGTCCGACTCCTCCCCTACAACATGTCCAGCCTTCTTGATGATCTTTTCCAGTCTATTAGTGTCCCTCACGCGCAGACCGTTGCCCCAGCAGACCACAGCGTACACGATGGCACTTGACATCTTAGAAAGATTAGAAGGTGTATGAATGTGTGAGAATGTTGGGACAATGGATAGAAATGAGCCTAAGGCTACAATCTGGCATGTTTCCATTCATGTGGCTGCAGTGTCTCATGTATGTGCATTAACATGCATTGTCGCTTAAAAAGAATAAAAAATAAAAAAAATCTAATAAAATATAAGATAGATAAGATACTCGGAGGACCTGCAGGCTTACGTGGGGCTTCTCATTGTGGCCGGTGTTTACAGGTCATGAATCAACCCTCAGCCTCTGGAGTGCGAAATCCGGAAGGAGCATTTTCCAGGCTACAATGTCCCAAAGAGGTTTCACCATGATACCAGAACACTGCGGTTTCGACGACGAGCTATCCCAACGCTGTGATGATAAGCGGGCTGCCTTCCGCAAAGTCTGGGTCTTCTGCCCTCGGATGAGTGTCTGCACTTAACCTATGCAGCGAGCTAAACACCAAATGGCTCCAGCAATGACAGGACACTCATTTCTCCTTTTGTCTTTACTGAAGACCACATTCCTTTGTAAAACTGTAAAACTGTAAAAAAATACATATAGACAGTATCTGAGTGCTATTGTATACACATAATACATAAAAACAGAAAACTTTTGAAAAAAAATCATTAAAGACCTGGTTCTACTGCAGGTCAGGGAACAGCTAGACCCATTGCAGTTTGCTCACAGGTCCGAGAGAGGAGTGGACGATGCTGTCATTACACTGTTGCACTTTATTCTTAAACGTCTGGATGGAGCATCAAGACACATGCCAGACTTTTGTTTGTTGCTTTTACTTCTGCTTTTGCCACCATTCAGCCATTCCTGCTGGCAGAGAGACTTATGACTGATTTTAACCTTGATTTTAACTTGGTCGGTCGGATTTTGGACTTGTTATTAGACAGACCTCAGTGTGTTAGAGTGAATGGCATTTTATTTGACGCGTGCTCGATGCCTCTACTGGTTCCCACCAAGGCTGCTGTCTCTCCTCTTCTGTACATTCTGTACACAAACCAGTGTTGCAGTGTGTACAAGGATAGACACATTTTAAAGTTTGCAGACGACTCTCTTGTCATCGGCCTGCTCAGAGGGGATGAACACAGGACCATGGGCCAGTCCTTAATGACTTTGTTCAGTGGTGTGACCGCTCATTTTTACATATGAATGTGTTAAAAACAAAAGAAATTAAAACTTCCGCAATCCACCACCTTGCCCCACCGCTACTGTCATCAAGAACACAGACATTGACTTGGTCGACAGCTACAAATACCTCGGAGTCGTTCTGGACAATAAACTGTGTTTTGAGCCTTAAACAATTTTACTTCCTGAGGAAGATGGACAGTTTTAACGTATCCAGTGAAATGATGATACTGTTATATCGCACTTTTATTGAATCGGTTTTATCCTTCTGTATTGCTGCCTGGTTTGGAAGCCTCTCCCTGACCAACTAAAACAGACTGGGTAGTCTGGTTAAAGTGGCCAGTAAGATTTCAGCGAGGAGTCAGGCTCAGCTGGAGGACAATTACAGCCGACAAGTACAGAGGAAGGCTGGTGCTATAGCGCAGTCCCAGGACCATCCCCTCAGAAGAGAGTTTGAGCTGCTGCAACGCTGTGATGAGAAGCTGGCTGTCTTACGCAAAGTCGGGGATATGCGCCTGCAGAAGTTCAACCCAGGCAGCGACATCTGTGTGGATGAGCAGCTCTCTCCATTTAGAGGCATATGTAGCATCAGATAGTACATGCCAAAAAACACATCCTTACCTGCAGTTGCCCCAAAGGAATTCTTATTTTTTCCTTTAGTGTGAAAAAATAATAATAATAATAATAAAAAAAATAAAATAGTTATGTCATTGAAAAAATAAATATATAATATAATTATTGTGGAATAAGTCTGAGAGACAACAACAGATGTCTTTTGGTGATTTATTTAAGGAAAAAGGAAAAAAGAGTTCAGAGTCATCTTTTGCAAAAGGAGGAATGGACATACAAGTCTGTCTGTGTACAGGGTTGCATGAACAGTCCCCATGATAACTAGGCAGGCTTAGAATTTATACTGAAATCACAGCAGATAAGAAAAATGAAACACTGGCTCTCAGAGAGTGAGCCGTCTAACGTGAATCAGCATTTTACTGGTTTTCCCAGAAAACAGAGTTGTCTCTTTATAAGACAATTTTATCAGTTTGAAAACAGTACATACAGATGGTGCGCATATCATTCTGCTGCGGTCAAGGACAGCACAGAGCATGTCAAAGAGGAAAAGATCATTTTCCCATTACAGTTACCAGGACAGTGATTAAAAATAAATTAAAAGACAGGCTTACCATAATTACTGTAGCTTTTGATCGATAAACTGCAAGAGACAGAGAGAAAAAAAGAAAATTATTGAACTTACAGACTACTCCTTGAACCGCAACCTTATCGTGGTGGAGGGGTTTGAGTGCCAGGATGATCCTAGGAGCTATGTTGTGGGGGCTTTATGCCTGGTAGGGTCTCCCAAGGCAAACAGGTCCTAGGTGACGGCCCAGACCAAGAGCGGTTCAGAACCCTTTATGGACGTTTTAAAATCAAGGACCGTTATGCCGCCCAATATGGCGCAACCGGGCCCCACCCTGGAGCCAGGCCCGGGGTTGGGGCTCATATGCGAGCGCCTGGTGGCCAGGTCTTTCCCACGGGCTCAGCCCGAAGAGCGACATGGAACCGACCTCCGTGGGCCAACCACCTGCAGGAGGAACCGTAAGGGGCCGGTGCAATTTGGATTGGGTGGCAGTCGGCGGGAGCCTCGGCGACCCAATCCCGGACACAGAATCTAGCTCTAGGGACATAGAATGTCACCTCGTTGGCGGGTAAGGAGCCTGAGCTTGTGCGGGAGGTTGAGAGATACCGACAAGAGATAGTCGGGCTCACCTCCACGCACAGCTTGGGCTCTGGAACCCAAATCCTCGAGAGAGGCTGGACTCTCCACTACTCTGGAGTTGCCTGCGGTGAGAGGGCGGCGGGCCGGAATGGGTTTGCTCATTGCCCCCCGGCTCAGCCGCCATGTGTTGGAGTTCACCCCGGTGAACGAGAGGGTCGCTTCCCTGCGCCTTCGGGTCGGGGATAGGTCTCTCACTGTTGTTTGTGCTTACGGGCCAAATGGCAGTGCAGAGTACCCGGCCTTCTTGGAGTCTCTGGGAAGGGTGCTGGAAAGTGCTTCAACCGGTAACTCCATCGTTCTACTGGGGGACTTCAACGCTCACATGGGTAGCGACAGTGACACCTGGAGGGGCGTGATTGGAAGGAACGGCCCCCCTGATCTGAACCCGAGTGGTGTTCTGTTATTGGACTTCTGTGCTAGCAACAGTTTGTCCATAACGAACACCATGTTCAAGCATAAGGGTGTCCATCAGTGCACGTGGCACCAGGACACCCTAGGCCTGAGGTCGTTGATTGACTTTGTAGTTGTTTCATCTGACCTCCGACCGTATGTCTTGGACACTCGGGTGAAGAGAGGGGCGGAGCTGTCAACTGATCACCACTTGGTGGTGAGTTGGATCCGATGGCGGGGGAGAAGGCAGGACAGACTTGGCAGACCCAAACGTACTGTGAGGGTCTGTTGGGAACGTTGGCGAGTCCCCTGTCAGAGAGATCTTCAACTCCCACCTCCGACAGAGCTTCGACCAGATTCCGAGGAGACTGGAGACATTGAGTCCGAGTGGACCATGTTCTCCACCTCCATTGTTGAAGCAGCCACTCGAAGCTGTGGCCGCAAAGTCTCCAGTGCCTGTCGTGGCGGCAATCCCCGAACCCGGTGGTGGACACCAGAAGTAAGGGAGGCCGTCAAGCTGAAGAAGGAGACCTATCAAGCCTGGTTGGCTTGTGGGACTCTTGAGGCAGCTGATAGGTACCGGCAGGCCAAGCGGGCTGCAGCACGGGTGGTTGTGGAGGCAAAAACTCGGGTCTGGGAGGAGTTCGGTGAGGCCATGGAAAAAGACTATCGATCGGCCTCGAAGAAATTCTGGCAAACTGTCCGCCTCAGGAGGGGAAGCAGTGCCCTGCCAACATTGTTTACAGTGGAGGTGGGAATCTGCTGACCTCAACTGGGGATATTGTTGGACGGTGGAAGGAATACTTCTAGGATCTCCTCAACCCCATCATCACGTCTTCCACTGAGGAAGCAGAGGCCGAGGGCTCAGAGGTGGGAAGCTCCTCGGTGGCAAGGCACCGGGGTGGATGAGATACGCCCTGAGTACCTCAAGTCTCTGGATGTTGTGGGGCTGTCTTGGTTGACACGCCTCTGCAACATCGCGTGGCGTTGGGGACAGTACCTCTGGACTGGCAGACCGGGTGGTGGTCCCTCTTTTTAAGAAGGGGTACCGGAGGGTGTGTTCCAACTACAGAGGATCACACTCCTCAGCCTCCCAGGAAAGTCTATGCCAGGGTACTGGAGAGGAGAATGGCCGATAGTTGAACCTCAGATTCAGGAGGAACAATGCGGTTTCGTCCCGGTCGTGGAACACTGGACCAGCTCTATACCCTCTCCAGGGTGCTGGGGGTTTATGGGAGTTTGCCCAACCAGTCCACATGTGCTTTGTGGATCTGGAGAAGGCATTCGACTGTGTCCTCGTGGTGCCCTGTGGGGTGCTCTGGGAGTATGGGGTCCAGGGCCCTTTGCTAAGGGCTGTCCGGTCCCTGTACGACCGAGCAGGAGCTTGGTTCGCATTGCCGGCAGTAAGTCAGACCTGTTCCCGGTGAATGTTGGACTCCGGCAGGGCTGCCCTTTGTCACCAGTCCTGTTCATTATCTTCATGGACAGGATTTCTAGGCGCAGCCAAGGGCCGGAGGAGTCTGGTTTGGGGACCACAGGATTTCATCTCTGTTTTTGCAGATGATGTTGTCCTGTTGGCTCCATCAAGCCAGGACCTTCAATGTTCACTGGGGCGGTTTGCAGCCGAGTGTGAAGCGGCTGGGATGAGGATCAGCACCTCCAAGTCTGAGACCATGGTTCTCAGTCGGAAAAGGGTGGCTTGCCCCTCCAGGTTGGTGGAGAGCTCCTGCCTCAAGTGGAGGAGTTTAAGTATCTCGGGGTCTTGTTCACAAGTGCGGGAAGGAGGGAACGTGAGATTGACAGACGGATCGGTGCAGCTTCTGCAGTATTGCGGTCGATGTACCAGTCTGTCGTGGTGAAGAAGGAGCTGAGCTGTAAGGCAAAGCTCTCGATTTACCAGTCAATCTACGTTCCTACTCTCACCTATGGTCATGAGCTTTGGGTCATGACCGAAAGAACAAGATCCCGGATACAAGTGGCGAAATGAGCTTTCTCCGCAGAGTGGCGGGCGCTCCCTTAGAGATAGGGTGAGGAGCTTGGTCACTCAGGAGGAGCTCAAAGTAGAGCCGCTGCTCCTCAACATCGAGAGGAGCCAGCTGAGGTGGCTCGGGCATCTGTTTTGGATGCCTCCTGGACGCCCTCCTAGGGAGGTGTTTCGGGCATGTCCCACAGGGAGGAGACCCGGGGAAGACCTAGGACACGCTGGAGGGACTATGTCTCTCGGCTGGCCTGGGAACGCCTCGGTATCCCCCCAGAAGAGCTGGAGGAAGTGTCTGGGGAGCAGGAAGTCTGGGCGTCTCTGCTTAGACTGCTGCCCCCGCGACCCGGCCCCGGATAAGCGGTAGAAGATGGATGGATGGATGGAGTTCACTGCTCATTGCCCACACTGGTATCAAGGTCTGATGGAGAGCTACACCACTGGAGCGTGGCTCGTAATAATTTGTACAGTTAGGATCGATGTTCAAGCACACAAAACAGAACATAACCTTACATCTGTCACATGTGTTTACAGCCCTGTGTTATGCTCCAGCAGTTTACCACATGTGGGACAGGCCCATATGGGGGAGAGGCTAGTGACCTTTTCAAACTTGATAACAGGACAGGTTTTCATGATTTGTAATGGTACATTATCCGTGTGTAATTATTATTTATTTAGGTTATATTAAATTCATTTTAAATATGTATTGTTTTCCTGTTGTTGTTGTAGTATCCATTAATGAATTTTCTTTAAAGTGGGCAACAGGTAACAAAAAAGCAAGCCATGTCCCCTGGAACCACATGGTGGCAGCACTTTCACAGCTAAAATAGCGGTGCCACGTTTGAGTTGCAGGATGTGATTATAAAGCTTTCTTCCACTTCTTTCTTCGACTGTAACTGTCAAGTATTAACGGTATATATCTGCTACTTCAACACTTTACATACTGCCTGTGTCATTATAACCAAGTTCACTTTTTAAATATGAATATCCATCACCAGGGTTAGCATACTACAGCGGTGCACGTGCTGACGTAACCACGTACAGGTGCCGGTTGCTAAGAGCATCTCCTAGCAAGTACATCCTTGCCAAACTTGCAAACTTCTGGCTGTGAGAAAAAAGTGCAAATCTTGAGTTTGATTCGACAATTTCTTCAAAAAGGAGACTTTAACTGCGGACATTTCCTACTGAAAAGACTTCTACTGACCACCCACTGACCAGGACTACGAGACCTTTTTGAGAGAAAACGTAAGATTTTAAAATTTCCATGTTCATGTTCTTTCCTATGGGCTTTCCCATTAAACCTGCACAGCAACTATATGAACCTGTCAGGTTTTATGTCCGTTTTATATTGTTTCCAGGTTGTATTGTATTTTATGGACTTTATTTTGATATGTCTTGCCCTTGTCTGTGTCTCTGCTTGACTTCCTGGTGTCTTTCCCTCCTGTGTGATTACCTGCTCCGCCCTAATGTGTTTCACCTGTCCCTTGTTGTCTGTGTCTATTTATACCTGTTTGTCCTTCCCCTCAGTACCAGGTCATTGTCCTTGTCACCCGTAAGGCTTGGCTCTGTTCCGGTGTCTCTTGTGAAAATGCCTAGTTCGTGTTTTTGTATTTTCTTTATCTCTGGATTTTTACCTGTTCTGTTCTGGGAGAGTTTTGGTTTTCGGGATTTTGTTGTATGCTCGTCTGTTCGTCTTAAATAAATTTTGTTTAACGTTTTATTGGAGTTTTGGGGGTTTCTGCATTGGAGTCTTTTCCTGTTCCTGAGCCCTCGGCCATGACAGAATGACCTGGTCAGACTGAGACTCCGCAACCCCAGAGCTCCTGCATTTTTTCTTTTTCCCTGCCTGAGTCTTTGTGTCAGCCCCAGAGCTGTTTCTAGAGTTTTCGTGTCAGCCCCAGAGCCGTCTTCAAAAACCGTGTCAGCCCCAGAACTGTTTCCAGAGTCTTCGCGTCAGCCCCCCAGCGTGTTTTCCCTGAGAGTACGTATCAGCCCCCCAGGGTGGTTCCCCTGAGCCAACGGTCCTTCCTCGTCTGGCCCTCCCTCGTGAGTTTTTGTCCCTGCCATTGTCCAGAGTTTTTTGTCCCTGCCATTGTCCAGGGTTTTTTGTCCCTGCCATTGTCCAGAGTTTCCGTCCCTACCTGGTCCTGAGTCCGTCCATCTGCAAGTCCCGTCCGTGTGTTCCCGTCCCGGCACAATTTTTTTCCCCCCACGGTGCCTATCCTGGCATCTTCCCCTTCCACTAGCGCCACGTCCGGCCGACCAGTTCCGAGGGCCGGACGTGCTGCATCTGTGCCCCGAGTGCCCCGGCCGGCCGACCAGTTTCAGAGGGCTGGACCCGACTCATCAAACATCCCCGGCGCCCGTCCAGCCAGTAGTTTAGAGGGCTGGCTCCGACACCGCTGTTTCTTCCTAGCGCCCGTCCGGCCGACCAGTGTCCAAGGGCCGGACATGCCGCATCTGTTCTCCCCAAGCCTTTCCTGAGTGTGTCCCGTGCCAGTTGTCCAGTGGACTTGTTCCCCTCCGACCGACCCCCTCTGCCCACCCAGGAAATGTCGAAAAAGATTTTAGGTTATAGGAGTTTTAGGCCGCCCAGTGGTCGGCCTTTAAGGGGGGGGGTACTGTCAGGTTTTATGTCCGTTTTATATTGTTTCCAGGTTGTATTGTATTTCATAGACTTTATTTTGATATGTCTTGCCCTTGTCTGTGTCTCTGCTTGACTTCCTGGTGTCTTTCTCTCCTGTGTGATTACCTGCTCCGCCCTAATGTGTTTCACCTGTCCCTTGTTGTCTGTGTCTATTTATTCCTGTTTGTCCTTCCCCTCAGTACCAGGTCATTGTCCTTCTTACCTGTAAGGCTTGTCTCTGTTCCTTTTGGCTCTTGTAAAAATTCCTAGTCCGTTGTGTTTTTGTATTTTCTTTATCTCTGGATTTTTGCCTGTTCTGTTCTGGGAGAGTTTTGGTTTTGGTGATTTTGTTGTATTCTTATGTTCGCCTTTTAAATAAATTTTTGTTCCACGTTTTATTCGAGTCTGGGTTTCTGCATTGGAATCTTTTCCTGTTCCTGAGCCTCGGCCATGACAGAACCAATATATTTGAGCAAAATGGTCTTTTGTTGATGTTTAAATGATGTTTCACGGTAAATTTTAACTCAGAATATGTGTATTTTGTTGTGACTTTGTTTGTTCTTAGAGCCTATCAGAAATAATGTAAAAGTCCATTTACACAGACAAATTAATGAAACCAACAAAACGCACAGGAGGCTTTAAATTGAGAGCTGTCTGCAACGTATTTTGATTTCTATATTATCCATTTTGTATAGAAAATAAATTTGTTTTATGTTGATTAATTTCCAAAAATAATACAATAGGTTTCAAAAAGTAATTCAGGAGAATCCTGTGTAAACCAGGAACATGTAGAAGCAGAGTTTGTTGAACATATTTGTTAATGAAAATGTACAGTTATGTTTTTGTGTTAGTTTTGTAGCTATTATGAAAAAATAAGATCTATTCATAAAGTAAATCTATCCATGTTGTAATGAGGACAAATGATTATTCATAAATAACTCATAACCACTTTATAACAACACTGTAACCTTTCTGCACAGTAAAGTCCTCTGCTATAATTTTAGTAGTTTAGTGAATAATAATGTCTTTGAACGTGGACATATTCTCCTGGTTTGATCTGAGATTGGTCAAAATCACTCTGAGGCTTTATGAGTAAAAGATGGTTTAAGATTAAACAGTGCTGCTTTAAAAGTACTCTCTGTATTGGTACATTGTGCTAGTGTCCATGAAACTGTAGAAAATGGCACTAGACAGAAAGTACATGGTGGACTTGAATCAGTAACAGTTCCATGTTCAGACATGGATTTAAAAAAGACCTCAGAGCCTCATGGCTTTGCTTTATTTTGATGAATCACACAATGGCATCACATGATGTGAGGATTTTAACAGACGTATTTCTCTCCACAGATCTCTGTTCACTGATGGCCCAGCGCTTCTCCTGGACGACGAGGCCCGGGTGTCCTGACGTGCTCCTCCTGCACAGGCTGCCCACACTCACTACACCCCACACACCCCCTGTTCCCTCTGCACCTGCCTCCTCCACAGGCCCCTTGAACTCTGCCTTTGTGTCTGTCTCTCCTCAGGAGACACTCTTTTCAAGCTCTTGCTCTTTCTCTGACTCTAACTCTCGCTCCTCTCGTTCCCCTCGCTCCTCTAGCTCCTCTGGCGTCTTTAAGTCTCGTGCTAGATACCTTAGTTCTACCTCCTCATCCTCCTCATCCTCCTGCTCCTCCTCTCCTCCCTCTCACTCCCTTGCTCTCTCTCGTCCTGCTAAGGTCCGTAAGCTTAGCTCTGGCTCCTTCTCTCGCTGCGCTTGCTCTCTTGCTATCTCTCCTCCTCCTGCTCAGGTTCCTCAGCTGAGCTTCTCTCTGCTCCCAGACTCCTTTGCTCTGGATGTTTCTGTTTCTCCTTCTGAGGCTCGGAAGGCCCCAGCTGCTCCTCGTGAGCCCCTGGTGCCTCCTCCCTGTGCTCCCTGCACTAACCCTCTTGTCTCCTCTGCTCCCTCCAGGGCACCTCCCTCCCCTGCCACACCTTCCAGACCCCAGGAGCCGGTCCCCTTGTTTCCTGGGCCCAAGCCGGACTGGGTGAAGGAGATGGAAGATTACATGAGGGACCGGGCCGAGTGGAAACACTGGAAAAGGTCGGATAAACCACAAAGGGCAGGAACCACTTTTACTCTTTTTAAGAACTGACCGCTTTCAGTGTTTCTTCTGAGTGAAATCGTGCTGGGACTTAGGGGCAGGACTCAGGGTCATTTCAGGATAAGTATAACATTTGTAAATATTGTATATAGTGTGTTGTGTGTCAGAGGGTTTAGTGTGGTGTGACATGTTTAAATAGGTTCATTAGCTCTTCCAGTTGGACTTGTTCCATGTTTTTTGCTGTGTTGTGTGAAAAATACAAATGATATGTTCTCCTTAAACAAATGAAACTATAAACGGTGAGTACTCAGTACCTGGGGTTGATTAACATGTTTTACACTTTCATTTGCTGTTTTTTCTTCTGCTTCTCCAAAAAGGTGACAGTCTAAAGAGACCCAGCAGTAAACTATAGACAAGGAGCTTGTGCAAAAAAAGAGGAGCGTAAACAAAGGGCAAAAGTAAAGGAGAGGAAAGAAAGTACAAAGTAAGATTAAAAAAGTAACAGAAGTAAAAGTAATCTGACTTTCATGGACAGACAAGAGTAAAGAGTCTAATTCAAGTTAAATAAACTGATTTCTCGCAGGAAGAGGCCTAAAAGAGATGAAAAGCAAAGGAAAGAGGATAAGAAAGAAGAAAACAAAGAAAAGATATGTATATTGGATTGTTTTGTTCAAATCTCCAGATCTATTCTCCTGAGACTAAAGCATGTTTTTTTTTCTTTTCAGGCTTCTTGGAGAGGATTCCTGAGCACAAAAGGTAGTTTTAATGTACATCTGTTTAACAAATATGTGCATGTGTTTAATAGTTTTACTGTCTTCTCTCTCCCTCTCAGCATCACAGAGAGGGAGAGAAGAAGCTAGACAAGGTCATCAGGAAGTCCAGCTCTGTCCTGGGCTGTCCTCTGGACTCAGTCCGGTAAGTGGGTGATCTATGCTGGACCATAAGTCCCACCGCCTGCAGGACGCCCTGTCAGCTCTGGAGAGCAGCTTCAGTGACAGACTGCTCCACCCTCGGTGTGTGAAGGAGAGATTCTGCAGGGCTTTCCTTCCTGCTGCTGTCAGACTCTACAATGAACACTGCTAACACAGAAACTCTTTTCACCAAGCAGTATTTCCACAATCATGTGGAATCTCACCGTGCAATATTTGTAACGTGCAATACCTGTTACACAACCTGCACTATACACTATTTATTCACATTTGTACTGTGCATAGTTTATTTTGTTTTAGCGTAGCTTTAATCAACTTATGTATAGTCTTTTTAGTTTATTTAGTTTCAGCATAGATTCATTTGACATATGTATAGTCTATTTTATGTTTGATTACCTTGTCTAAGAATAATTTTTATTTGAATTTATGTTGTGACCAGGTTGGCTTTTTACTTTTGTGATGCACTTTTTTTTTTGTTTGCTTTACTCACTCCATTTAGTGTTGGTATCTGGTCTTTGGTTTAATTGGGAGTGTCTTGTAAGCACATTTGGGCCTGGCTTGTGTTTCAAGCATGACACAATAATAAAACTTGATCAGAATCAGAATCAGAAAAACGTTTATTGCCTTTGTCAGTGAACAAGATTCACAAACTAGGAACTTGCTTGGCGATTGTGACAGGTCTACACAGCGGTCTGAGCGATATTGTGGCTATGTCCTTCCTTTATTGCCAGAGACATTGTAATTGTTATTTAGTTAATTCATATGATTGTTCAGAAATGAAACATGAAATATCAAGACACTGAGTTACATTTTACAGAATAAACTTTCATCATTTATATGCTTCTCTGAGATAATACATACATTCTGATAATATTACTGAGTGCATTAGTGGAGACAAGCTGTAGCCATAATGGTGAGTGAGGTTTGGTAAAAGAGGAGGGGAAGAAGTAAAGAACAAAGTGACATTTTAAGTAAAGTATAGCATTGGTAGAGCATAAAAAGATGAGAACAAAAATAACTGGTGGTATTGGTGCTATTTACTTGTTAATTCTTGCATTTATAACAGTTACAGAGCAGAAGGGGTGTCTAGTTCCTGTGCCACACTGGTATGGAGGTCTGTCTGGGGGCCACTCCGGAGTGAGCTTAGGACAAACAAAGCAGAACTCAACTTGAGCAGAGCAGTGCATCTGAATCTGTATTTGCCCTTGAAAACAAAAGAAGCCTTTATTTCAGTGTTGGCTGCACCGTCTTCACAGAGATGTCTAAAAATGTGAGTACTTTTAAAGTTACACATGTGTTACCAGTACGTGTCATATTAGATCCTTTTTGTGAAGCGACACAATGAGTCAGGGGTCTGAATGCAAAACTAATTCTGTTTATAGACATAAGTTCATACCTCCTCCAGTTGGTGGCGCCATGTTTCTGTCAGAGGTTCAGGAGAAACTGTGTGACCACAGGAGAGTTGTGCTTTTAAGAAGCCGTCACAGTCCTCAGGAGCTGATAGGCTGATAAACATCTTTATAACATTTCTGTTCATGTCCACGCCGCCAAAACAATGCTATTTACAAAAGTGATCCAAGTCATCCTTTCCATTGACTAATGTCAGGGTCCGATCTAAAGGGTCAAAGCTCTTCTCTGGTTGGTCAAAACTCATTCTGAAACAACAGCAGTGTAAGCAGTCTGGTTAGGATAAGGCAGAGCTCATTTCAGCAAACATGACCCACCAACTGTCTGGGACTTTCCTCTGGTTTACAGTAAAACACCTGACTCCACAGAGTTAGATAGTTTAGGTTGATTTTATAATAATAATAATAATAATAATAACCCAGCTTTAACCCAGAAAGTTGAAGTAGACTCTAAACTAGTAATAAACCTGGTAAACGTTGTTAATGAAAGCAATATATTCTGTGTTATAATTGTCAATAGATCCAGTGCATTGCTAATAAGAATCCCGGCAGGATCCAGCTCTCTACTTCTAATGACACTGAGAGCTATGACCTCAATGACTTTGAGAACTTGGACCCTCCCCAGTGGAGTTGCTTTTTGTTGTCCAACTATTAACCCTACATACTGTAGGTTACATACATAGTTTTACATAGTTTAGGTCTGTAATAAAAAATCTGCCAGACCAGATGGCTCCTAGATCCTGCCATCTTACTGAGGACTTCTGCTTCCAAACTGACTACTGCTTGGTGCTCCACTTTATCAACAATCATTATCGCGCTTCACTGTCCCTGCTCTGTGGAAGAAATCTGTAATCATCCCTGTACCCTAAGTATTTTGTCCTGCTGTTCACAACTTACGCCAGTAGCTTTGACATCTGTTGTAATGAAATGTTTTAAAAGATCATTGTGAACATGCTAAAGATCCCCTGCAACTTGCTCATTTACAAACACGTATAAAACACTTATGTGTTGACTTTTATTCGGCAGTACAACCACAGCTACTGGTCCAGAAATTGACTGATTTGCATGTTAATCATTTTATTATTCAATGGTTTTATTTTTTCTTAACAACAGCAAGTAAAAGTAAATGGTGTTCTCTCTACGGTCAAATACTCTAACACAGGTGTCCCACAGGAATGTGTGAGTTCTCCTTTCCTTTTTTCACTTTACACAAATGAATGCAGGAGCCGTCTGTGCAACAATCCCATCATTAAGTTCTCTGACGATACAGTGATCTTAAGCCTACTGTATAAAGAGGACTGGTCCTCTGTGGTACATGCATGAGATCCACCATTTAAAGAACTGGTGTGACCACTTCCTGTTTTGAATGTTCAAAAGACAAAGGAGATGTTATTTGACCCGAGAAAGGTTAGAGACCATGCTTCTGTCATAATCAGTGACAGTGTTATTAAACAGGTCAGCTCTTTGAAAAATCTTAGTTTCCAGTAAACTAAAAAATAATGATTGTTGGAAAGGCAGTAGGTTGGTAAAGTGCACCTTCTAGTAACACTTCATAGTAGATGCATCCTTTAGTTAGAGCATGCGGCAGTTCTTGTTAGTTCAGCATAAGGATTCTGGCGAGTATCCATCGATCAGCAGCACAGGGTGTGCATTATTGAAAAGTAGTAAGTTTATTGTATATCAAAATGCATGGTCATTTGACAAGTCCACACATATTGTTCTACCAATGTCCAGATGTGCTGTTCAGGTTGTTAATCGTTATATATCTGTATAGTTTAACCCTTAATAAGAGAGTTAGCTTACATGCTAATGCTCTTTCCGCTGATACAAATTTCTGAGAGCTAACATCTATACAGTCCTTAAGCCTGAGATAGTACCTCTCAAAAAATGATCGTGCAGATTTTTTGTGCGAGCAACTGACCCAAAGACTGCACTACCTTTACAGGCTCAGGCGGTTCGCTGTGAGCAGGTCAGTCATGTGGGTCTTTTCTTCAGCTGATCTAGAAAGCATGATCAGACACAGAATGGTAGCATGATTTGGTGTTGTCCCAGTCCAGCAAAAATCCAAACTTCAAAACATGTTAAAGTAGATATGAAAGTGATGGCCCTAAAAGACTCTCATTCTTTACAGTCCATCTAAAAAAGGCACAGTGTCCAGACTGGCTCACAGGATCTTAAATGATCCCTCTCACTTTTTATTCACTGAGTATGAGCTTCAGGGAGACGTAGCTCTGCAACGTCTCCCTGAAGCTCTGAAAGAGGCTGTGGAGCAGCTCAGTCGAAGGGTCCTGGGAAAGCCATGGGATGCGTTTCCCTCCTGGGGTTTACACAGGCAACAAATGGTTATTCACTCAACATTTATTGTAACCTAATTAAAAATAATAAATTTATAACTTATACCAATACAAAAATATTTTGCCTCACAGGTTGTGAGTTCAAAACCTGGCCAACTCCGGTCTTTCTGTGAGGAGTCTGCATGTCCTCCACGTGTTACTGTGGGTTCTCTCCGGGTACTCCGGCTTCCTCCCACCGTCCAAAGACATGTATGTACAGGTTAATTGGCAACTCTAAAGTGTCTCTAGTGAATGAATGTGAGACAGGCTTCTTGTCTTTGCTTTGGCCCATGACCTGGTAGTGCCACAATGGTGTTGCCAATTGCTCTCGTACCAGCAGCTCCTCCTCCCCTTTCAGCACCTGGGCCTTTGCCTAGGTTATTTTTTGTTAGCCCAGCGGTGCTGTTCCCTCATTTGGTGCACGCCCAGCAGCTCCAGTTGTTGCTGCTCCCATTATCCCTCAGCCTGTGTCTCAATTCAGGAGGAGGAGGCAAGTGGAGCTAACAAAAGGATGTTCGTACGTGGGGTTGCTTTTAATACCTGCAGAAAATGTGGGCAGCCCAAAACACAGGAGTTTGGCCACAGCCGCTACGACAATGCCACATTTTGACCCTTTTTAAAGGTTACTGTGTAAAGGTTAAAGGTTAAAGTAAAAGTCAAAGTGTATGTTATTGAGGAAGGGAAACAATTAAAAATACTTTAAAAGCTCTTATACAATCACAGTGTGTAAAACTAAAACAAAATACACACAGTGGCTGTAAGCAGCCACATAAGGTCGCTGGTTCGAGACACACACAAAACATATACAATCAACTGCGCCACATAATGCGCAGAATTATTGGCCAAGCCACTTTGTGTAAAAATGAAGTGCGCTCTCCACCCTTTTGCTTCTTTTGCATCTTTTTCTCGTGTGTGCAGGAGCAAAAGATTGGGCCCCATCCTTTGCGCATGAGCGCGTCCTATGATTGAGCGGACCAAAGAGGGCAGTGTGATGATTGATGTTGTGTGCTTGCTGTGGACAGGAGACTGTGACTGGTGTTAGTAGTTAGCTAGTGATAAGCTTATGAGCAACAGTGTTAATGTGCAGTCAAGAAAATAAAACCAATACACTCTTCAACAAAGGGAGTGGTTTGTTGTGTGCTCCCACGTATTGAAAGAGATTGTAGGGAGGAAAGACGGATGTCTTTGGCCCTGGAGAAGAGCTTCCCTGCATCCCCCAACCACAGTTAGGGAACTAAGCAGGAATGGTTAACAGTATACTTCAAATAATATTGATGTATGCCCTTTGTATTCACACCGTGTTTTGTTTATATCATATAATTAAAAACAGAATGGTTGAGTTCTTAATTTTGTGTTATTTATTTAAAAACAAATCAAATATTTAAATCTTCTGTGTAGTCTTCTGGTCCTCTTTCTTCTCTCTGTGCTTTCTTCTTCATTTCTTCTTTCTTCCATCACATGCATGCGTTTACTCTTATGTCATCCTGAGACTGACGCAGAGTAGGTCATCTTTGATGTGAAGAAGGGCATGTTTGTTTTCTTCAGTGAATGCACAGGACCATTTGATTTAGTATTATTATTTAACTACAACAAAGACAGGTGCACCAAGACCACATTAGAAAATACAATTCTAAAAATATTTGTACACCATTAAACCAAGCGTATTTCCTACCGTTGTTAGGAACATTGTTCCACGGATCAGGGCTCATCTGGGTTTAGCAGACAGGTATTTCATCAGGAAAGGTGTTTTTATGTTCCCTAGGTTTTATACTTTCTACTGGACAGATTGTAATCGGGCTGGATTTGACTTCTCCTTTTTTCTTTCTGGTTACAAAAATCACAAATGTTCTTAGTGAGATAAACTGCTTTTAAAACAATATATATTTACAGATAAATACTTACTGGGAGAATACATCCATGTTGTTCTCAGCCATGTCTCTGGAGAAATACTGAAATCAGAAAAATACTCTGGATATAATCTGGAAGTCCCACAGGATCTTGGCTCGGTCATTCTCTACCACCTTTGGAGGTGTTTCCCACTTTGACCTCGGGTTTCCAGTCCGTACTCTGTGCAGATGTTCCTGTACACCAGGGGTCCTCAATTAAAATCAGCCAAGGTCCACTTAGTTAACTTTCCTCAAGTGAGGGGTCCGGAAAATTTAAATAAAAGGATATGTGTTTAAATATAATTCTTTAAAGTAAAGTCTCATTTATTCCACACCTACAGCCTCTTAAACAATATGGAGATGAATGTTGATAATCCACTGTATTCTGTATTTTATCCTTTGTTTACATGAGGAGGATGTTTTAGTGTTTAGCTTTCACCAACACGGCTCACAAACAAAAGGAAAAAAACTACAAAATCAAAAGAGGTGGTTTATTGACAACAGCCTGGAATCCTGCAGATAATGCCTAGTACTCCTTTATACTTGTCTGAGAACATTTTAAATACAAAATCATCAAATCAAGCCAAAACATATTTGTTTAAATAAATATGACAAAGATGCAGTCATAATTGATCTCTTTCTATTGTCATCCTCTATTGTCATCCTCTGAAAACAACAGGAACAAGGAAAAATGCACTGAGCATTTCTTTAGCATTAGCTATTGCTAAAAAATAACTGTTACTGTTAATTATTAGCAACAGCTAATGCTAACACAACTTAAGGAAGACTTAACCTGTGTCACTCATCTCCAAACCCTCCTCTCACACCTTTTCTGTTTTTAATCTCCCAAATGAACATGTGTTGGGTTCAAATGAACACGAATAGTGTGAGCTAATTACTAACGTTGTTTGTAAATTAGGTCAAATATGCGACAAATGAGTCAAGTACCTCACTTACAACACAATTAAGAAGTTGACAGACAAATGTACAACTCACCACATTATTAGACGTCCTCACTTTCTTTGTCTTTTTACCCGACATGTAAACTGTCCAGTCCTGGTTCAGTTCTGGGTTCATTCTCTGATTATCACAGCAGCCGGGACAAGAGGATAAAGTGCTGTTGTTCAGCTTTGACACTGACACGGAGCTGAGGAGCTGTATTTTCTGATTAAAAGAAACGTTTCCTCTCCGTCCATAACGCCAGCGAATCTTCATTATGTTTTGAGCTAAACATTTACGCTAAACATGTTGCAATTTCCGCTGCAGCTGCACGGTCCGACCGTAACCATAGTAACCTGAGGACCTGCACGTGTTAATGTAGCTGTCCTAGACGTGCCGGTTCAAAAAAGGTTTTACACAATAGGCTTGTAATTATGAATAATGTCTTGCAGTCCAGAGTACCACTGCTGTACACTATGCCAGCCACTTGGTTATGGTCATGCTCCATGTATGCTTTCCTGCCAGCATCTTACACCCTGCAGTGTGTTTATATATATATATATATATATATATATATATATATATATATATATATATATATATATATATATATATATATATATATATATATATATATATGACTCTACTAGAAAAACATAATGGAAGCAAAGACTGCACCACCAGCTCTCCAGTTGGTGCCCACTTTTTCTCCTGACCACCCTCATAAGAGGGAAGAGTAAATTCTAGCTAGTGTCAACAAATCCCAATAAAGACACAGAAAAATATGTATTTAGATTTGTAGAATTAGTCTTCTTTTTATTATTATTTATTGTGTCTTTCCTTTTTTGTGAAAAACAGATAATACAACAATATCATTGTAACTGTCTCATAGCAAGCATTTGTATAAGCTAACATAACAAAACAAGTACAAGTAGAATAAACTCAGACATCAACAAAGAAACAAATATTAAACAATACAGCTGCAAAAGGATGCTTCACATAAAGAGAAATGAAATAAACTTACAGTCGATGCCACATTTTAAAGTATTTCCACAGATGGAGTTAGATTGTTGTCACTGCTTGAACTAACAAAGTAATTGAAATGACCACTAGGGGCAACACTTCTCACAGAACAAATTCTTATTTTGACCACAAGGGCAACACTAACTTTAGGATTAATACAAAGACAGAACACTTATATAGCATATTATTTACATTTGCCTAGTGTAGGAATAAGAGAGAGCATATTAATGTATTTTAAATTATATTGACCAGCTGGTGGCCAACCCCAAACGTCCATTACTATGTACAGTCAGTCTCCCAATGTGGGAGGAACACTAACTTAAAGGCAAGGCTTACTATGGAGGAAATCCTTAATAAAGTAGTAATAAAACTGTCTAGTTTTGTTACTCAGGTTAACTCTAGGTTTTCACAAGGTTCATTCAGTTGTTTTCAGTGTTATTTTAGTGTTAATGCTATGTAAATGGGAAAATGGAAATTCTACATAGCATACCTTGCCATTTTTTTTGTTTGTACACACAATCTAATACTAGTACTAATAGTACTAGTACTAATAAAAACAAAATAACAGATTTGATGGAAATAGGCTGTGGTTGCGGTTCAATGATGCTTAACATAGAGCCTAAGAAAAGCATCAGGAAAGGAGTTGATGGTAGTAGAACTAACGCCTGAACCCCCTGAACGTCCCAGCAGTGCTGTCTTCAGGCTGGGACAAATGTAGCCTCATGGTGCAAGGCTCCTTACTGTCGTCCCTGTCAAGGGACCGTTTGGTGGTGAAGCCACTGATTGTCCCAGCAGAGTTTGATGGAGATTGCTCATCAGTGCTTTCTTCAGGCTCTGCAAATTCTATTTTTTTTTTGTATTCAAATTTAGAATGTCAGCTCGGTCGCCTTTTTTTTATTTCCAAAATACTAGTCGACGCCTGTAAGCTAAAATTACAATTACTTCCATATTAATCTTTTAACATTAAACTTCGGAACCTTGACAAGAAATTTAAAAAATTTCCACTCAATAATGCCGATAACAGAAGAAATCGTTGAGTGAAAGTCCCTTTGTATCAAATGTATGATTTTCCCACATTAACCACTTGAGATTTTGGTAACTTACTTCTCAATTAAAATAGACCTTCATCCAAGAGGTTATTACTAGACACATTAAAGACCTGATATGGAAAGAACATGCTACAATCACTATCCTATTTCAATTACATTAGATTTTTCTTTTGTTTTACCTCCCGCCAAGAAGTTCAAGTTGACCGGGTGGCCAGATAAGAGTTCCATTTCTCAGTTTTGTAGCAAACCTGTAACATACATGAGCAACATATTAGAACACAATTGATCATTTTATTGTTTACCAGCAGGTAATTGCACTCGCGAATCCAAGTGAAATGTGGGAAAGTCTGAGCATTCTATTTCCTATTACCTACAGCTACAACCAGTGTGAGTGTGTACCTACAGCTACAACCAGTGTGAGCGTGTACCTACAGCTACAACCAGTGTGAGTGTGTACCTACAGCTACAACCAGTGTGAGTGTGTACCTACAGCTACAACCAGTGTGAGCGTGTACCTACAGCTACAACCAGTGTGAGTGTGTACCTACAGCTACAACCAGTGTGAGTGTGTATTACAGCTACAACCAGTGTGAGTGAGAACCTACAGCTACAACCAGTGTGAGTGTGTACCTACAGCTAACACCAGTGTGAGTGTGTATTACAGCTACTACCAGTGTGAGCGTGTACCTACAGCTAACACAACACCAGTGTGAGTGTGTACCAACAGCTACAACCAGTATGAGCGTGTACCTACAGCTAACACCAGTGTGAGTGTGTATTACAGCTACTACCAGTGTGAGTGTGTATTACAGCTACTACCAGTGTGAGTGTATACCTACAGCTACAACCAGTGTGAGTGTGTACCTACAGCTATAACCAGTGTGAGTGTGTACCTACAGCTACAACCAGTGAGTGTGTACCTACAGCTACTGCCAGTGTGAGTGAGAACCTACAGCTACAACCAGTGTGAGCGTGTACCTACAGCTACAACCAGTGTGAGTGTGTACCTACAGCTACAACCAGTGTGAGCGTGTACCTACAGCTACAACCAGTGTGAGCGTGTACCTACAGCTACAACCAGTGTGAGTGTGTACCTACAGCTACAACCAGTGTGAGTGTATTACAGCTACAACCAGTGTGAGTGAGAACCTACAGCTACAACCAGTGTGAGTGTGTACCTACAGCTAACACCAGTGTGAGTGTGTATTACAGCTACTACCAGTGTGGCGTGTACCTACAGCTAACACAACACCAGTGTGAGTGTGTACCAACAGCTACAACCAGTATGAGCGTGTACCTACAGCTAACACCAGTGTGAGTGTGTATTACAGCTACTACCAGTGTGAGTGTGTATTACAGCTACTACCAGTGTGAGTGTATACCTACAGCTACAACCAGTGTGAGTGTGTACCTACAGCTATAACCAGTGTGAGTGTGTACCTACAGCTACAACCAGTGAGAGTGTGTACCTACAGCTACTGCCAGTGTGAGTGAGAACCTACAGCTACAACCAGTGTGGTGAGAACCTACAGCTACAACCAGTGTGGCGTGTACCTACAGCTACAACCAGTGTGAGTGAGAACCTACAGCTACAACCAGTGTGAGTGAGAACCTACAGCTACAACCAGTGTGAGTGTGTACCTACAGCTACTGCCAGTGTGAGTGAGAACCTACAGCTACAACCAGTGTGAGTGAGAACCTACAGCTACAACCAGTGTGAGTGTGTACCTACAGCTACAACCAGTGTGAGTGTGTACCTACAGCTACAACCAGTGTGAGCTTGTACCTACAGCTAACACCAGTGTGAGTGTGTATTACAGCTACTACCAGTGTGAGTGTGTATTACAGCTACTACCAGTGTGAGTGTATACCTACAGCTACAACCAGTGTGAGTGTGTACCTACAGCTACTGCCAGTGTGAGTGAGAACCTACAGCTACAACCAGTGTGAGTGAGAACCTACAGCTACAACCAGTGTGAGTGTGTACCTACAGCTACAACCAGTGTGAGTGTGTACCTACAGCTACAACCAGTGTGAGCGTGTACCTACAGCTACAACCAGTGTGAGTGTGTACCTACAGCTACAACCAGTGTGAGTGTGTACCTACAGCTACAACCAGTGTGAGCGTGTACCTACAGCTACAACCAGTGTGAGTGTGTACCTACAGCTACAACCAGTGTGAGTGTGTACCTACAGCTACTACCAGTGTGAGTGTGTACCTACAGATTCAACCAGTGTGAGTGAGAACCTACAGCTACAACCAGTGTGAGTGAGAACCTACAGCTACAACCAGTGTGAGTGAGAACCTACAGCTATAACCAGTGTAAACCTAACCATATGATCAATCAGTCTCCATACGTTTGGTGAAATAAGTATGTTTTGAGTTTGCTTTTGAAATTCTCAACAGAGTCAGATCGCTGCACTTCCACTGGGAGCCCATTCCATAAAAATGGGGCTCTATAAGAAAAGGCTCTGTTGCAGACTTCTTCTTTATTTGAGGAAGTTGAAGGAGGCCAGCGTCCTGAGAGTGAAGGGTACGAGCTGGAGTATACCAGGTGATAAGGTCAGATAGGTAAGAGGGCGCGTCCACAAAGGATTTTATAGGTTAACAAGAGAACTTTGAAATCAGCTCTAACATGAATAGGAAGCCAGTGTAATGAAGACAGGACCGGAGTAATGTGATCAAACTTCCTGGTCTTTGTTAAAAGTCTGGCGGCTGTATTTTGGACCATTTGTAATCTGTGAGTACTTTTCTTCGGCAGTCCAGAGAATAACGCATTACAGTAGTCCAGCCTGGATGTGACAAATGCATGAATGAGAATCTCAGCATCAGCTAAAGAGAGGCAGGAGCGAATTTTTGAGATATTCCTCAAGTGAAATAAGCCCAGTTTAGTGACCTCACTAATGTGCTGCTGCAGAGATAGTGTGGGGTCAAAAATGACACCGAGGTTCCTCGCAGTGTTGCCGTGCTCCAACACACAGTTGTTAATTGAGACAGTAAGATTGTTGAACTTGTGCCGATGACTGGCAGGACCAATTAACAAGAGCTCTGTTTTATCCGAGTTCAGATGGAGGAAGTTTTGAGACATCCATGTTTTAATTGAAACAAAGCAGGCCTCTAGACACATGATGTCAGTAGTATTATTCACTTTTATTGGTAGATACAGCTGTGTATCATCGGCATAACAGTGGAAGTTCACTCCATAACTTCTGATGATTTGTCCCAATGGTGTAACATATTGTGAAAAAAGTATGGGACCGAGCACAGACCCTTGTGGCACACCGAATTTTCACTAGTGCCGTGGAGGAGAAAGATTTATTAAAAGAGACAAAATGAGACCTATCACACAGATAGGATTATAACCAAGCAAAAGCAGAGCCAGAGATGACAAAAACATCTTTAAGTCTGTTGATTAGCACTGCATGATCAATCGTATCAAATGCAGCACTAAGATCCAGCAATAACAGTAGAGCCGATGAGTCCTCCTCCAACTGAAGGAGATCGTTTGTCACTTTAACTAACGCTGTTTCAGTGGAATAAGAGGCCCTAAATGCAGACTGAAACGGCTCGAGAAGGTCATTTTCCACTTTAAATAATTTAGATTAGTTTTTGACTCTCGCCATTTGCATTCATAGCAGGAAAAACATTGGGCCTAAGCCACGTTTCACAAAGACAAAGTAAATCCAAGCTATGAGAAGCAATAAGATCATTAATTAGGAGTGCTTTGGAGGATAGAGACCGCACATTCAGGAGACCGATCTTCAGTCTTGATGTAGAGCAGACATTTGAAGCTGGTCCAGTGGAGAGATAGCGACAGGAACAAGTTGTTGAGCTCTAACAGTTCTGCTGGGTTTAAAAGACTGTCTCTGAGTTATAATAACATGAGGACAGGATGCTTTTGGGTCACTGAGTCTGTGAGTTTTCAGATGTGTTTGAAGACTAAATAACAGATTTAGGCAGTAGACATCAGGATAACACGGCCTAACCAGACAACTAACAGCTTCTACATTATCCAGTTCCACACCCGCACTATCATGACTAGCAGGTTCTCTAATTCCTGCGACCTGCTGAGATTCCTTGTGTCAAATGCACCGAATGCACCTGTCGATGTTACTAGACATAGGATGCGGCCCCAGAAAGACCTACAAATGTATTAAAATATATATATATATATATATATATATATATATATATATATATGCAAATGCACTAATCAAAGTAGCGATAGTAATGAAAGTGATGGCTGTGTGCTGTGCCTTATGAGAGGTCCCACACTCTAAAAAAACTAAAAACTAACTATGCATTTGGTTTTATGGTATATTAGAAGTTGTAGTTGT